>VDFB02055140.1:0-55205 GCA_007258455.2 Sequoia sempervirens
TGAAATGTAATTTCTTCAGGTACAAAGACAAGAGGTAATATCTTTCACCTAAGTGTTGCTAGTGAATTTTTTTTAATTGATCAAGTTGATGAAAGCTAGTTATGGCATAGGAGGCCGTGTCATGTGAATTTTGACAACATTGTCAAGGTAAGCCCCACTCAAGCATTTAGAGATCTTCCTAAGCTAGTAAAGCCTACTAACACCATATGCAAGGAATGTCAAATGGGAAAGCAGACTAGAATTTCCTTTCAGAGCAAACAATATCATTCAAATTAAGTACTGGAGTTGGTGCATACTGATTTGTGTGGTCCCTCCAAAATCAAAATTCTACAAGGAGAAAGGTACTTTATGTTACTTATTGATGATTATTCTAGGATGATATGGGTTGCTTTCTTAAGAGAAAAATGTGAAGCATTAGAGAAGCTCAAAAGTTTCAAAGCTATTGCCGAGAATGAGACAGGTTTGAAGATTAAATGCCTAAGATCAGACAGAGGTGGTGATTTCACTTCCCAAGAGTTCAATTCTTTCTATGAAAAGCATGGAATCAAGAGACAGTTATCTGCTCTGCGGACCCCTCAACAAAATGGAGTTGTGGATAGAAAGAACAAAACAATTCTAGATGCTACTAGAACTATGATGTTGGAAGGAAATGTGCCTCATATCTATTGGAGAGAAGTTGTAAGTATTGTTGTGTACACTCTTAACTAGATAAATGTCAATAGTAATTCTGGTAAGACTCCTTTTAAGCTATGGTTTGGTTATAAACCCACTGTTAAATATTTGAAGATCTTTGGAAGTAAGTGTTATATCAAGAGAGATGAAGATATAGGCAAGTTTGATGCTAGGAGTGATGAAGGAATATTTCTAGGTTACTCTACTAAAAGCAATGCCTACTTGTGCCATAATAGAAGATTGAGGAAAATGGTTGAAAGTGCAAATGTTAGAGTGGATGAGGACACTACTAGATCATCCAGATATTGTAGATATGATTTAGATGACTAGCATGATAGTATAGATAAAGAGAAGAATGCTTAGACACAGAATCAAGTTCAAATTGTTTCGTTGAATCAAGAAAGTCAAGAAGAAGAGGCTAGTGGAAGTGTAAAAGAGAGAACAAAATAAACAGAAGTTAGAGAAAATCCTAAAGTTCTGAGGTATGTAAAGCTAAATCATTCTAAAGCTTAGATCATTGGTGATGAAAAAAAAAGTTGTGTAGACTAGAAGAAGAATTCCAGAAGAGTATTGTTTGATTTCCAAGACTGAGCCTAACAATGTCAATGAAGCATGTAAAGATGAACACTGGATGGAAGCAATGAAGGAAGAACTAGTGAGATTGAAAAGAATGATGGATTCTTGTTCCCAGACCTAAAGATAAAAATGTGATTGGAACTAAATGGGTCTTTTAGAATAAGCTAAATGAACAAGGTGAAGTGGTCAGGAATAAAGCAAGACTGGTATGTAAAGGGTATTCATAGATGGAATGTATTGATTTTGAAGAAACCTTTGCCCCTATTGCTAGAATTGAAGCTATAAGATTATTTCTTACTTATGTTGCTTATAAGAACTACAAAGTTTATCAAATGGATGTGAAGTTAGTATTTTTGAATAGTGAGCTAGAAGAAGAAGTATATGTTGAGCAACCAGATGGATTTCAACACTGATAAGGGAGACATGGTTTGTTGATTGAAGAAAGCATTGTATGGACTCAAGAAATCCCCTAGAGTCTGGTATGCTAGACTGGATAAATATTTGTTGAAGCTTGGATTCAATAAAGGTACTGCTGATAGTAATATGTATTTTAAGATTGATCATAATAAAGAGCTGATTATTGAAGTCTTTGTTTCAAGATGACATCAGTTTTGGAGGTCATGATGATTTATGTATGAAATTTACTGATGAAATGAAAAGTGAATTTGAAATGTCTATGATTGGAGAAATGAAATTATTTCTAGGATTGCAAATCACTCAGTTAGATAATGGAATTTTTATATCTCAGTCCAAATATGTGAGAGAATTACTGAAGTAGTTTGGCATGGAAGACTCAAAGCCTGTTGGTACATCCATGGTAACCAGATGCAAGTTAACACAAAATGATGATTCTTCTAAGGAAAATCGGACTAGATATAGATCAATGATTGACGGATTGCTCTACTTAAGTCAAAAAAGACTAGATATCATGAATGTTGTATGTATGGTTGCTAGATATCAAGCTGATCCAAAAGAATCTCATGTGACTGTTGTAAAGAGAATTTTCAGATACTTGAAAGGGATAGTTGATTTTGACCTTTGGTATCCTAAAGATGATGATCTTACCTTGAGTTCCTTTACTGATGCAGATTGGTTAGGAGATGTGGATGACAGGAAAAGTAATAGTGGTGGTGCATTCTTCTTGGGGAAGAAGCTTGTGTCTTGGTTAAGTAAAAAGTAGAATTCCATTTCCTTATCTAATACTTAGGCATAATATATTGATGCCACCAACAATTGTACTCAAGTTTTATGGATGAAACAGATGTTGAAAGATATCAGAGTAGTGTATGATGAGCTTATTGCCATATACTGTGACAATTCAACTGCAATAAATATTCCAAAGAATCCAGTGCTACACTCAAAGACCAAGCATATATCAATCAAGTTTCACTTTTTGAGGGAGAAAGTAAGTGAAAAGGAAGTTAGATTGGAGTATGTGCCTACCAAGGAATAAATTGTAGACATCTTTACCAAGTTGTTACCTAAGGATACTTTTGAATATCTTAGAGGGATGCTAGGGGTGATTACCCCTCCTGATAAGAACTAGTGATACATTTGCATGCATCAATCAATGTACTTCATAACTATACCTTGATTCAGATTAATGTCTCTGTGGCTGCTACTCAGGGGGAGTAGTCAAATGTGTCGATATGTGGTTCAGAGCTTGTATGGAGAAAATACAATGCTTATCTATGCCATTGATGTCAAAGGGGGAGAAGAGTCATGTGAAAAATAGTATGAGGAGAATATTCATGTGGAAAGATTGTTGAGAGAAAAGAGTCAAAATCTAAGGGGAAGTGTTGATTCAGAATTGCGTTGATGGTGTTTTTCACATCATGTGTTGCCATCAATGCCAAAGGGGGAAGATTTTGTATGTTGTGGTTGTGTTCCTAATATGTGGTTTTCATTGATGTCAACACTATTAGCATTGATGCATTTGAAGGTTGTATATGTCGAGGATATTGAGAAAATTGTTGAAGAAGAAGTTGCAGGTTGACAGAGGTACAGTGAAGTTCATGATGGTGCCTAGCTCAATATGTGGATGATTAGACATTGTGGACTAAAGGGTTTATTGTTGAGTGTATCTAGTTTATCCACCAAAAATTTTAGAGATCCACATGAAGATTTAATCATGTTATGAACAGTTGTGTTCTGACAGTTTTTCTGTGGCTTCAATTAGTGTTCCTGATTGAAGTTGATGTGATTCTAGTGAGTTCAGTTGTTGTAGATGATTCTCTAATGATTTGTGATGCTCGTGGATGTTCCTAGATCATGCTCTATCTTTTTTGCACGTCCGCATTGATCAGTGTGCTCATGATTAGTGATTTTTACTTTGCGTGTTCAAGTTTTTCATGTTCTTGGCTAACATAGTGATCATAGAATGTTGTGGATCTTTGAGGAATAATTTTTGGAGGAATTGTGTATTCTAGGATATTATTTTAGGTCTTCATTATGTTTTGGCTAACGATATTTGATTCACATTGAAAATTTATTTGTTAATTTGGGCCGACATTGTGTACATGTTTTATATTTTCATATTTTATTTTGGCCGACAAGTTGTTGATGTAATACCATGTAGCGGATATATAAGAGTGATTTTTTGAGTGAAGTTAAGTTTTAAAAAGTGCCAGAGAAAGTGCAAGTGTGTGAATAATGTTCTAATCATTCAAATGCGAAGCAAAGCGTGAAGAAGATCAAGCGAAGTGTGTAGAAGTGTTTATGTGCTTTAACCAGAACTATAATCAGGCTTTTGCAGAAGCTATTTTCTCAGTTCAATACCCTATGAATCTAATTATCTGAATATTTATGTAAGACAGTGTGTCTTCTTTGGGAAATGAGATCTAAGCAGTGTGCCTGAATGCATGTGCATTCCCATTTATTTCTCATTATACTTTTAATAGGGTATAATCTTGTGGACTGACCTCCACCATGGTTTTTCCCCTAAGAGGTTTTCCATGTAAAAATACTTGTTGTTCTGTGTGTTTCTAATGTGTTGATTGATTATAATTTCATGTTCATTCATCAAATCTGAGGATAAGTTAAGTTTTATAAGTTTGAATATTCTGTGACAACTGATTCACCCCCCTCTCAATTGTTTGTTCTTGTTTTACAGAGAAGCTAGTGTGGAACTAGATAGTGTAAGGACATCTATTAGACTAGCTAGTAAACAAAAGCTTAGGGTCTTAATTGATGAAATTTTGAGAAACTCTAAACATGATAACAAGGAGGATAACATTGAAAATACTATGGAGAATGTATATGACAATATAGATGGACCTAGTCACTTCCTTGAGCTGAACAAGATGATTATGGAGGACTTCACCCTAGACTCATCCACTCATCATTTGGGGAAGGAGGAGGATGGAAAACCTAGCCATGGTACTGGTGATTATCACAAGGATCTGCTAGTGCATGCCAACACTCTAGAAAGGAAGTTGAACCATCATACTTTCTTCACTATCAAGGTGATTGATCACTCTGACGTTACTCTCACATCTATCCTGCGAGAGGAGATAAAGAATCAAGACCCAAAAATTGATCCCAACTCTAGTTAGAAAAAAAAAAAAGATGTTTCCAAATTCCTCATGGAGGAATGGGGAAACATATCTAAGTAGGGGTTTGGGGGTTATCTCCTACCTACTCCCTTTAGGTGGTATTTTTGTGTCTATTGTTAGTTTTATTTTTTTGTTGTTTCTATTGTCATTTTTTGTTAATCATGTGTTATTGAACTTATGCCCTTGTGGTGTTTTCTGTTAAGGGTAAAACACCCTGTAAATGTTGCTTATATTATCAAAAAAATTACAATGACAAAAAACACACCACTATATAGTTAACTTTCATTGTAACCAAAGAAATTTTGTTAGTATAAAAATTACTTTTAAAATTTTTTTATATAAAACAAAAAAAGATTGATGGTACAAATATGACATTCCATTGAAAAAAAATACATGGCATTCAAATATTCCATTTAGCATTTTTCTTTAATGGAATTTGTAACCGCTATAATGAAAGAATAAATTCACATAAAAATAGTTATCATCTCTACAATTTAAACCATTGAATTCTTGAACCGATTTGTAGGAGGCTAGGTACTATTCATCAATCCTATAAAATCTTGAAATTTATGTCTCAAGAAACTAGAACTTAGGTTGTTTTTAATGTTGTTATCTACCATTAACTAGTAGGGAGAGGAGAGGGAGGGTGATTTTGGTTTTACTTTAAACCTTTTTTTGTTGAAATTTCCCTATTTTCCTACTCTTACAATTTATTTCCTATTGTTTCCTCTCAATGTATCCTACATTATTTTTGGAGTAAATTAATTAATATTTACTCCAGTACTTAATGTAAACTTAGGAAAGGGTCATTAGTTCTGATTACGAGTGTTATTGCATTAATTATGCATTTCAATCAGTCATGTGCTTTATTCTTTGTGTTGCACACGAGATAAAGTCACTTCATTGATTCATGAATTTTGTTATCTCACTCCTCTCTTAGTCAAAACTTCATCATTCAAGGTCTCATGCTGAGTTTGTCTGAGTCTACATAAGGATATTCAATCCTTCATTATATTCATTCAGTAATCAATAACCATTATTGTTTCACATGTTTTGTTGTGTAATTTATCATTTGTGTGTGTTAGGTTTCTCTTCATAATATCATCCAAGGCTTGTGGGATCTCAATCATGAATTCTTTCAATAGTTCTATCAATTCTTGACCCAAGTCTTCCCTATAATCAATACCTTCTTTAGAGTTTTCAAATACCTATTTCTGATTCTATGTACCATTTGTGTTGAATCTCAAGTATGTAGTCATTTTAATATAGAATAGTGTACTAGTTAAAACCCAAGTTGAACTCCATTCAGTTACATGAAACTAAAAGACCACAAATTAATTTTATATTCAAAATATTGCATTAGTAATGACATTCAAAGATGGAATAAATTTTATGAAAATTGTTGGTCATGGATTGCAAGTAAGCTTGTATTACCTCTAATGGTAAAATTACCATATTTTTGTTAATTCCAATTTAATCTTGTGCCTACTTTGATGGGGATATCTTAGTGTAATAATATATTGCCAAGTTATGTTCTTGTTAGAGTTAGTTTGCAATCTCATACTTGTGCATCCCTATCCATATATATTTTACATATGTTTACACTAATTCCCAAATATTCATTCTTCATCTTGCAATCAAAATTTATTTCCACAAGTTCCACTTTTGACTAACTTGAGATTGATGAAGGTCAATCCTAATGAGTGCAAGAACAATTCCTAAAGCCCAAAGTTCTAAATTGAAATTTTAACTTTTTTATCCCTTTCACTTACTATTATAATACACATTTCATGCAAGATACTATTACATGATTTTATTTATAGATATTCATTATGTACTTAAACACAACATGATGGAATTAAATAATCATATGCAAATTCCTACCAAGATGGCATGGATAAAAGTTAAATCTCTCAAGTCAACAATATTGTCATCATTCTTATATGAATGATTCGATAAATAGAAAATGCAAATGTTAACAAGGAAGAATAAGGAGCATTGGTTTATGTTCTTATCTCTAAGTTATCTCTCAAAGAAAACATCTAATACATTTTTTTGTTTGTTTTGTGATTGGTGTTAATAAATAAACATGATGTTATTAAAGTGATGTAGTGATCTTTGTATTTACTTCAAAAATTCTCTTCAAAATTTATGCATGTTTAATTGTGACTTTGTAAAAAGTTTTATTAATATGATTTTATGTTCACAAAACTAATTATAATATTATCTCTTATGAGATACAATCATTACTTTAATGTGGTTTCATATTCTTATAAAACATGTCTTATTATCCACATGACTTGGTTAACCTTTCTATATTCAATGTTTAAATTATAAACAATGTTCTTATTGTATACTACTAGATTGTGACAATAAAAAAGCATTAAAATTTCAAATGCATTCAAAAAGTGATGATACACCAAGCAATGTGTATATCAGAAAAAAAATTATAACTACGAATTCTAACAAGTGTATAGCAAAATAATATTGTTTTATAATTTCTTTAATTTTCAAAACTATTTAAATGATATCATTTGAATGTACTATAAAGTAGCCAATAAACACAAAAATTTATAGACTTTCCCACCAAGTATTATACATAATAACTTTAGAAAAAAGCATAAAAGACAATATATATTTGTACCTATTAACCATGTGATAGCACTCTTAGATGTTATTACTGATTCATACAACTTTAGAGAAATTAATTAAAATATTAAAAAAATACTGAAATTAACTAAAATATATTTGTGCCTATTAATCATAAAAGACAATATAAATTTATGTATATTAATCATGTGATAGCATCTTTAAATGTAATTACTAATTCATATAACTTTATAAAAAATAAAAAAATAAAATAAAAAAATACTAAAATTAACTAAAATATATTTGTGCCCATTAATCATGTGATAACATTCTTAGATATAACTACTAATTCATATAACTTTAATAAAAAAATTAAAATATTAAAAAAAAAAAACGAAAATATTAATTAAAGTTACTTAAATCTAATTAAAGAGAGCTTACCTCTTATGATCATAGAAGTGGTGAAGGTTAATCTCCGAACTTCCAAACTCGAGCGCATCTCTCGGAACACTTCTAGCAACCAAACACAAAAGCGTCAAATTCACATCGAAAAAAAAAGAAGTGTATATTAATTCTCGTCCTGTAAACTTCCTTTTCGGATGAAAAAAATAAAACTACTCGAAAGTCACGTATTTGTCGTGGAGCCACCTCACCTTCAATCTCTCTTTCCCTCCAACATTAACACTCCTTCTCATTCACTGTGGGCCCGCCGGTAAACACGTCCTACTTCTCCAACTTCCATTTTGTATGATAGGTTGCCAATGGTATCAGGGAGGTTATTTAAATTTGTACACTCTCTCAAGTCTAAATGCTGCAGCTGTGATAAGTTGCCAATGGTATCAGGGAGGCTATTTAAATTTGTACACTTTCTCAAGTCTAAATGCTGCAGCTGTGATAAGTTGCCAATGGTATCAGGGAGGTTATTTAGATTTGTACCCTCTCTCAAGTCTAAATGCTGCAGATGTGATAGGTTTCCAATGGTATCAGGTAGGTTATTTAAATTCATATAGCTCAAATGCTGCAGCTGTGATAGGTTGCCAATGGTATCAGGGAGGTTATTTAAATTTAAACACCAACTCAAGTCTAAATGCTGCAGCTGTGATAGGTTGCCAATGGTATCAGGGAGGTTATTTAAATTGCTACACCAGTGCAAGTCTAAATGCCGCAGCTGCGATAGGTTACCAATGGTATGAGGCAGCTTATTTAATTTTCTACACAAACTCAAGTCTAAATGCTGCAGCTGCGATAGGTTACCAATGGTATGAGGGAGCTTATTTAATTTTCTACACCATCTCAAGTCTAAATGCTGCAGCTGCGATAGGTTACCAATGGTATGAGGGAGCTTATTTAAGCTTGTACAGCCTCTCAACTCTAAATGCTGCAGCCGTGACAGATTGCCGAGAATATTAGAAAGTAAATATTGGAAGCTGGAAATATCGCCGTCTACTTGCATTATCCTCAAATCCCAAATGTTATCCTCAAGACTGAAGTGAAATGGCCTGCGTATTAAAAAGCGCCAAATGTTGCGCACAAGACTGAAGCGAGATGGCTTCTTCCTTTTTTCACAATTTTCCATCCTTAACCATATCAAACTTGGAGGAAGCATGGCTCGCGTGATACCGCCAATGGGCAGATTCTTTAAGTGAAGGAATCGAAGATCAGGTCCGTACAACGTTTCAAGCCTTTGTGAATTACCTCCATTACCTCCATTGAGTCGAAGGCGAGAGAAATTGTTGTTATTGGACATGGTGCTTAAATGAGCTGCCTCCCATAGTCGGGTAGCCTCTCTTTGTCTTTCTCTTTCAGCGATGCTTCGCCCCATATCTCGCAAATGGTCATGCATATCAAACACACCTTCTTCGTCAATCTTTATCAGTAACTTCAGGGAAAGATTGTTTATAGCTATTGGTACCGTCCTGTACAAAGATTTCCAGAAAAGAAATGGGAACTTTTTGTGTTCTCCGATGAAGAAACAAGCGATGTCGAGAAATATTTCTTTTTCCTCTTCACTAAGAGCACTGTAACTGATTTTGAGTCTTTCGTGAATGTCTGGGCGGAGAGTAATGTTGCCAACAGTCTCCGTCCAACACTCTGTGTCATTGTGCTTATCATACAAAAAGGCTCCAATCACTTCCAGTGAAAGAGGATGCCCCTTACAAGCCTCTACTATGCTTCTGGACAAATCTTCGTGAGTGGGAGGTGGAGATGCTCTCAGAAAGGCGTGCCAACTAAATAGCTGGAGACTTTCATTTATCTGCAATCCAGTCATCTCGTGGATGCATTCCGATGACACCCCCGCAACACAGAGAATGTGTTTGTCTCTGGATGTAATAATAACTCTGCTACCAGGGCCCAGCCAATCCCCAACCAAAGCATTTGATTGGAATATACCATCCACATCATCTAAAATGAGAAGCACCCTTTTTCCTCCCAAACGATCTCGAAAAAAAGATATGCCCTCCTCGACACTGTCCACTTCTCCACCATACATGCATAAATCCTTAAGAATTTTTTTCTGCAATTTGGTGAGGCCCATGGAGTCTGCAGCAGTGGCACGGACATTGAACACAAAGGAGGTAGCGTCAAATATATGAGAAACTTGATTATACACAGCTTTGGCAAGTGTGGTCTTGCCAATACCTCCAATACCCCATAATCCAGCTTTAACCACACCTCCCTCTGAATTGATTATAAATTTTTGAATGAAATCCTGGGTGAGGGTTTCCATTCCAACAGGGTGCTTGGCAACATCTAACGACACGTTGTCCAATGTCTGAATCACATCATTCACCACCTTCTTAACCAGCTGGGCTTCGAAACTGCACATGGCCGATTAGTAACAATTAAAACGAGATGTAAAATAATGTTCGCATATCAAAAGTGCAGGCCAATAGAAAATGTAAGAGTTTGACAACGGCAGCAAAAGTTGAAATCATATCATATCGAAGATAGAAGTTAGAAATTTTGATGTAACAAAATATTTTCATATATATTATGAAAGCGCATGCGAGATATACGAGTTATGATAAAAATAATAAATATTCAATAAGTATATTACCGTCTTAATAAATTTATTAAAATATATATTATCAAAGGTATAAAGTCTTAATAGTAAAAATAACATATTTGTAAATATATTTTATTTTTAAATATTCTTAATGTATTAATAAATTTTTAAATGATATATTTTTAGATGAATATGGTTTATAATATTATTATTCATTTTCAAAGATTAGTTTTGATTTTAAATCTTTCATTTATTGTTTTTTTAGATATGTAAGTACAAAATTCACCCAAAACATTTTTCATATCATAGATTTGATCTTTCAACTTTTAAAATTCAAAATTGAAATTTAGATCTTGCTAACCTCTTCAACAACCTTTTTAATAGCTATTGTGAGCCAACTATGTATGTTTGTGTTGCTATGTGTGTTATGTTATTATTTTTAAGACAGTTTATTATTATTTGAAATCACAAGGATGAACTAGGAAAGCTTGAAGATAATTTATGAGAATATTCTAGTAGCATTATCAAATCACTATATCAACATACATAGTCATTGTTCCAAAGTTGTTGACTTTGTGACTTAATACAGTTAGAGCTTTGACAAAGGAAAATATGATCCTCATAGTTGAATAGATTCCTCAAAGATATTTACAAGTGTAGATTTGAACTAGAGTAAAACACAACTAGTTTGCAAATTTTTGAGACACTTGTCAAATTATACCATAAAATTTTAATATATCAATGATACAATTCCATACATCTTAAACATCATTGCTTATCTCTAAATGTGTCCAATTTATTTCAAATAAATTGCTTTAATTATACATTCAAATGTGTTAATTTAAATTCATATATTTTCTATATCTTCACAAATAATTTAACACTAGAATATTTGAAATAATAAGATAGATCCAATTTATTTGGATTGAATTAGTTTAATTTCACATTGATTTATGGCTTAGTTTAATATAATATATTTCTAGATTTATACAAGTAATTTAATTTTAGTATATTTGAAATAATATAATTAGTCCAATTTGTTTCAAATTAGTCTAGTTTTTTTTGGATTGAGTTAATTTAATCTCACAAAGTTTTAATATATGTACAAATAATTTAAGTTCATTTTGTTTAAAATAATATGATTGGTTTTCTTTATTTTGAACAAACCCTACTAGTTTAGAATAGACTCTAATTTGTTTGGAAGAAATGAATTCTAACTTATTATTAATAGATTTTAGAAATATAGACAAACTATGAGTCCCTTATTTAAAATTATAATTTTATTAATATTGAAGACTTGTACTATAAATATTTTTAATTATTTTGTGAACACTTTCAATGAATCTTAATTACGTGTTATAGTGGTGTAGTGTTACTATGACATCTCCAAGTGTTTTTAGTCTCTCTATTTAGACCCTTTAGCCCATTATCCCATTATATATCTCCCTTTTCCACCTATATATATTATTCATTACCATACCTTTCACACTAGGTGACCTTATCCCTTGTATATCTCACATGAATTAATGATTATATATTAGTAGATATGTTTATTTATTATTGTTTTACATGTTATTAACATGCTTATATATCATATGTTATGTTTTTGTTTCTTGCATGAATTATTTTTGTAAGTTAAAGCTTGTGTTTCTTCACCATTGGTGACAACACTAGGGCATCATGTATAGCCCTTTATTTTATGTTCTCACATTATGTTTTGATTAGATAAGAAAAACACTTTTTGAAGGGACCCAAAACCATTTACAACACAAGATACAAAATGTTGCTCCAACAAATATTCAAGAACCTGCCAACATCAACCCGACAACCAAAAAACCAACCAACACGGGTGTCAAACTAAAAGTAAAACAAACAACAACCAACAACACCCAACAACAAAACAATAGCAAAACAACTTAAAAGAGACTAACACCCAACAACAATAGAAAGAAACAAGAAACTAGTTAAGGCTACTTAGAGTTTTGGCCACCTCAATCTGTTGGTTCTTATGCTTTTCAACCATATCCAACAATTCATTTTTCTCAACATCAAATGATTTCTTCCATTCAGCCGACCCTCTACCAATAGGTACCTTGTCATCATCCTTCGCAGCTTTTTTTCCCTTGCCCTTGGCCACTTGCTCTTTCTCCATGAGCTCTAAGAAGAAACCTTGATCTTCCCTAAGCTGACCAATTTTCTTAAAGAGAATTTCCAATGATTCTGCACTATTCTTAACCGAGATGTAGCACACCTATAAAAAAAATTTGATATCACCATTTATACCAACAACCTTGGCCTCACGGGCTCACAGTCTCTCCCCGCACAACACCTTAAAGTCATTATGCAAACCTTCAAGGTCCACCATTCTATCAATAAGGATGTCAAACACAGAGGCCTTTAGAATATTCTGTAGATTTTCCTTTAAGCCTCTGATCTTGACATAGAAGTATCATCCTCATCCAAGTACAAAAAATCCTTCGAAAGAGGATCAATCTTCAAGGGCTGATTAATATTTTTCTTTTCCTCATCCCCCACATTTAGATCCCCAACCTCCTTATCCATAGATACCTTAGGTATGTCATGAATTGGAGAATCCTCAACAACCACCATTTTGTTAGCAGGAATCTTACCTAGCTTAGCCTCTTTGGGGTCCTTGGCCACAACTACAAAATCCTTTTTCTTCAAATTGGCCAGCCTCTTCGATAGTCTTCTCAGTTTTTCAATTGAACCAACATTCTCCCGGGTCCCCACCTCAAGAGCCCCACCAACAACATCTTCATCAACATTATGCTATTGCTAATAATTATTACATATTTTTGTGTTTTATAGAATGATATATTTTCTCCTTACATCCTTTGAGTTGGGACACCTTAAGGAAATATGTGAAATGTTACATCCAGCTTCATAGTTACTGAGTTACTTTTACCATTATGAGTGAAAATGTTGATAAATGTAAATTGTGACTTTCATATGTTTGTTAGGTGAGTGAAATATGTGAATATGCAATAAGATGTTAATGATTTCAAAAGAATGAATATGTTTTTGAATTGAAGGAATGTTATGTATTGCAATGTGAACGTTCTAATGCTTTGTTAATATAAATGTATTATGATGAAAATATATTTATTATGAACGTCTAGCCACCTCGGTGTTGAACTAAGCTAGATGCAAGGACAGATTTAATCCTCTAAAAGGGTGGGGAAGTATCACTCAGGAGAAGTGATTGGTCAGATAACCCTTAATGAAACCTAACTGAGCTTACGCACACTCACTTTTAGTTGGTTAAGTTAAGTCAATTGCTTGGGAATTAGGTAAGTGCCTTTGGTAGTAGACTTGGCTTATTGGAATAATTGGGTAGTCATCCTTGGTTGAGATAGTTTATTTTCTTGAATTGAAGGACTTTGGTTTTATTCTTTGGTTTCTTGATTGATCGTGATTTGTTTGAGTCTCTTACCTTATGTGTGTTCTTCTTTATGTGGTTATAATTAATCAATGAGTTATAAATACATATGCACTTCATGTGGGTGTGTGTATCACTATAATTACTTATATATGAGTTTAATTATCAAGGCAATGATATATATATATGATAAACACATATATAAATATTTATATTAATGTGTGTATGTATGCATATAAATATATATGCATTATCAATCTGTGGATACTTTTGATTAACTTATGAGTTGATTAATATATAATTATATATATATATATATATATTATTGATAAGTGATATGTTTAAATAAAGCGCTATTGTTTTAAGTAATAAATTTCATACTATATATGAAATATAGTGCACAATACATATAAATAATAATGAAACAATAATGTACGCTTTAAAGGCAGCATAACAATCATTTAATATGCATCGATAAGCTTGCAAATACAACACAATATATAAGTGACTCGATCAAGAGTAATAAGAGGCATTTGAAGGTGCATTTAAATGTTGATTTGGTCATAGAATAGCAAACACCAAAAATCACGATAGAAGGTTTTAGGTGGCGCCAAAATATGAAACTGCATTGCAAATAGAAGTCTAAATTGTTAAGCTCTATCCAAAGATGGTAGAAAAAGTAAAATGGAGAACAAGTCAAATAGAAGCTGGCATATAATGAGTCAACTTGTTTGATCTTTCACCTTGCATTTTTGGAACATATTCTTACTATCTCTATTTTAATTGACCCGCTACTTTGTTTTGATGGGTATTAATTTAAAATGTTGCCACCCATTGAGTTTAGTTGCTAAGTCGATCTTATGAGTTGAGAAGTGTCATTCGACATAGCTTTTTTGTATCTAAAAGATAATTCTCTTATTTTTGTATAAATAGGGGAGAGGAATACCTCATTTGGGTGCACAATTCACATGCATTTTGCTACTTTTTATCTGAAATATTCTTGTTTTGAGCTGTAAGTTTATTTGTAAGGAGAGTTGTGAGAGTTATTGTGAGGAATTGCCTGAGTAGTATAATATAAAGGAAATATATTGTTCATGGGGTTAAAGATTTCCTTAAGAAAGGAATTTCTGATGAGTAGTATAATATAAAGGAAATAGGTTGTTTCTGGGGTTAAAGATTACCTTAAGAAGGGAATTTCCTATGCATAGTACATGAATGGTCATTAACCAAATTGAGCTAGGATAGTGGGTGAAAAGATGACACTTTTATGAAACTTTGGCCAAAGTGTTGTAAGTAACCACTATTTACATTGTTAGTTCACTATGATCTAGTATAAACATTACACAAGTGATGCATAAACCTTATTGGAAGTTTTAAAGGTTGAAAAGTTCTAACACCAAGATGGCAAGAGGAAAGAAAAAAGTGGAGACAAAAAGTGGAGTTGAGATTCTTGAAATTTTGTTTAAGTCTAGGACTAGGAAGAGTCATCCCTAGAGTAGAAAACTCCTAAACCAACAATTCTTTAGGATATACCCTTAGATTGTGGAAGACTATGCTACTAGATTAATAGGAGGGTTATGGAGGTTTACTAATGGGTACCTTCATCCTACAAAATTGATTAAATGACTCTAAAGGATAGGAAGAATTAAAATAACACCCTTATCAATAGCAACCAATAGTCACAAAGAGTCAAGGAATTTTAATTGTGTAGCGATATTATGAATCTATGTGTATGCTTTATTGGAATAGAACTAGTTAATAGCATAAATTGGAAACTTTTGTCAAAGTAAGAAGCCAACATTTTGTGAATTGAAAAAAAACTTGAGGTAATAAGAGGTTGGATAAACCCTTGGAAAACCTGATTCGATACAAGGTTGAAATCTTGCAATGTTAATTGGAGTCAAGAGAGAAAGTTGATACTTTTGAATGAAGATTAGAGACCAATAGAACAAGAAAAGAAGCAACCCACAAAGAATTAAAATCCAACATGATTCCACCAACTTGAATAGGAAAGGTCAATTTGGAGATCCTAATTGAAAAGGATAAAGAAGAAAAACAACCCTAGAATGTCTAAACTTATGAGAAAATAAAGTTACCAAGGATTTGGACAAAATCACTTGGAATGATGATTGTTATTTGGGAACTAAAATGAAAATCAGATTAAATCCAATAAAGGCTCAGTTAAAGAGCATAGTTTGATTTCAAAGTACATATTGAATTCACCAATTGGTCAACAAAAGAGGACTTCCGTTAGATGTTCCGAAAGGAAATTGGATATGAAGGGAGATCATGTGTCGAATCAAAAGAATAATTTGGAAACAACAAACTAAGGTGAGGACACATTTGTCATAAGGGATCCTTCAGGAAGCTCATCAACAAAAGAGTCTTTGCAAACATATGATAATCTTCTACTATGGTTAAAGAATATTAGTATTCATGGAGAGGAGAATTGGAATAGAATTCTAGTGTCTTGTAAATTGTGGTATATTCATTAGATCTCGTTATGGTGGATCCAATTGTTGAATCAGAGAGAATAGAAGGTGATGATGAATCCAATTTTGGGAACAAAAAATAATATTCAAGGCATATCAAGGAAGTTAAGAAAGGCAAGTAATAGACAACCAAATATCAAAAACCAACAAGAAGGAATGTTACACCAATTCAATCAATTGGGGAGAGAAAATGTTTGCTAAGAGTTCAACTATTAAGATAATCTAATATCATGGAAACACTAAGGGGGGAAGGAGAGTAGATAGAATCGGATAAAGCACCCCATGCAAATGACGTACATTGATGTATTTCCAATTTGAAAGAACTTTTGACTTAGTTGAAAATAATGATTTAACCAAAGTCTCGTCCTCAATAACCATAACAAGGTTGGAAAGGATAAAAGATAATTTAATGAAACTAATAGTGAAAGGTAGTGGAAAGGGCAAGGCTTGTATCCAATGAAAAAGAAATATTTACAACACAACTCTATATGTAATTGAGTTGGAAGATCAATTGTTATTATTGTTGATTCCTTAGAAAAGAATAGGTAGTATGCTTGGTTATGAAAGGAAAAATTATTGTCAATATTTAAATATTATATTCAAGAATTGAATGTGGCATAAGCCCATGGAAGAGGTTTATACTTAGTTAGGATGGACTATTATGAATTAGAAAATAACTTATGTACCCAAATATCTAGAAGATGAAAGAATGAATGAGGTAAATAGATGTCATAATTAGGTACATAAGGTAAATTAATTGGGTCCTTAGTATGGTTGTATATATTTTAGTTGATTATCTCTTATAACTGTTTAAGTGATCTCTCTAATCCTAAACCCCATTACTGAACACCTGAGTACTGGGAGCATCCTTCATTTCCTAGACTGCCTACATACCATGCTTCCAAATGAGATCAAGGCATAAAATATGTAGTTCTATTTTCTAGACTATTTTTATGTAAATTGTTATGAAGCGGATATGCAACCTTTTCTAGGATTTTCTTCCCCTAGACAGTCCCTCTACAGCTGCTACCCACGAAGGGGAGAATAGATAATAAATGATCATCTTGACCATTTATTGTTTATCTAATAACCTTCATCTAACCCTAATCCCTAATAATGTTTGTCTCCCTTGACTCGTTAAATGATTTCCTAAAAAAATATCCACATTATTATATCTTCGAGTTAGAATTACATTTGCGCCATAGAAAATTCCTAAGTTTCAATTTTCTAGGTTGTCACTAGCGGATTTGGTTCATTTTATTTTTATATTTTTAGATTATCAATCCAATGGGGATTTGCCTCCCTTTGGATTTAATCAACCCATGTTCCTTATTTCTCCCCGGTTATTTATAGGAACGATGCCACAAATGTTGTTATTACAGCTATGTTAGGTGATAGGTGCAGTAGCTCAAGTGCGACGACATTACCCATAAACGTGAGCCAATGGCACTATGAATACCAAACACTACTAGTTTGTTTTCCTTTATTTGATTAAGTTTCCAACATAATTAAACTTTCATAAGAAAGAATCCCATAAGAATATAAAAAAAATTATAAAGTATGACAATTTTTGACAACATTTAAATAATAACAGTTGCCCAAGATAATTTAGTAAATCGTCAAGCATTGTTTAATAATTTACAAAAGAACCATTCCATCATAACCATTAAACAAAGAAAATAACTAGACAATAACCATTCACAATAAATGAGTCTTTTTTAGATTTGCTACATGCGATATCACTCTTTTTGTTTGGTATTTTCTTTCTTCTTATCTATCAACCATTTTATGTACGTGGATACAAGGGTTTCAATATCTATTGCCAAATTACAAGAAGAGTTGTTTTTGACAAACCTACAAATTATGTTCTTCAAGCACTCTTATTCTAACATATTTGGAAAGGCAAGGAAAATATTGCTTTGGGAAAAGTTGTGAAGATTTTCTAAACTAATTCTTCCAAGTTTGAGACTATGAACATACATTTCGTAATTTTTTCTTAGAACACGACTTAAGCAATCTTTCTTTAAGACAAGTTTTGAGAAAACTTAATAATCTAGGTTATATTGGGAATTCATATAGAACTTTTAAACTATCCTAAGTCCTGGAGTGTATGAAGATGAAGAACCTTATGTACAAATAGAATTTCCAAAATGCATGTCACATGTCTAAGATATTCATTCATATTAAAATAATCATTATTTTCAATCAAGACTATATTTTGTAATCTATTTCCATTATGTTTATAAATATTACATTAATCTTCTTACAAGACAAGTAGAAGTAAACTTGTTACAAGTAATTACAACCAATGGACCTCATGGTATGGGAATCAAAAGCTATACTAAAAATGGCAGTATCTTCTTTATTCACTAGGAAAAATGATTCTATATAAGTTTAATGAAATTTCCTACCGAATATATACTAAACTAGATTTTAATAAAATCATTAATATGATTAGAGGAATTTTATAGAACTTCTAATATTCATTTCCTTGGATTTATTTTGATATTCACAGTGTTATTAGTTTTATGTAGATGATTATATCTGAATATTTGTCCTAAAACTCAATACTCAATATTGTATTTTGAATAAGGATTAAAATTATGTTCATTTATTTATGGCTAAAAAATCATTCCTTAATAAATTTTTTTTTAAAAATAAACACTTTGAAGATTAAGATTTCATACTTTACTAAGAGCAAGAATAGGATAATACATAGTGAATAATAAATGCTAATCTATATTAGAAAAATACATTTTTGAGTCATATGCTTTCTTTTGAAATTCTTCCAGATCTCAATCACATCGTAATACTCATGGAGCTCAATATTTGTAGCTTTGCCAAATAATCCATAAATACATTGTTGTTTTCTAGTATGCATTTATTAAGAGGACTGTTCAGATTTTAAAATCAGCATAAAAACATTAAGAGGATTATCTGCATTATACTAAATTTATGCACATTTTCCTACTAATTAATGTGCCAAAGTTGAACAGCTCTTAGTTTATCCAAACATAAGCAGAATGTGAAGCTAAAAGGGTTGTGCCATGACAAATTGAGGGGCACCAAGTTTTCTTAAGGTTGCAGATTTCATAGAATATATCACTCTATTTTTTTTTCAATCATTTGAACAGGGGAAGTAAGATCTATTTTATGTTTTCCATAGTGTTGATCTAGATTTTCAAGCATCAATGTAAATGATTCTGAAATAATTTGAAGAGTTCCAACATTGAGATGTGACTGCAAGGATTAACGTTTTTTTTTGTGTTTGATTTTTTTATTAACCACAAGATTTCCCAAGGAAAATGTATATGTAATGATTTGAAAATATATATTAGGTTCCATATACCAGATTTGACTGTAATTATTTAGGCAATCACAACTTCATTCTAAATTGAATTTATGAAACTACTATGGATCGCTATTATTCTGTGGATTAAAAATCATTATTTGGCTAGCACAGAGATCATTTTCTCAACTGTGAGACTATGTTACTATGAATCTATTATATCTAACTCCCACTTTATGAAATGGTCGCTAAAATGAAGAAAACATTAGACAATGTGAAAACCTACCTGTAGCGCTAATTCCAGGAAGAGATCCACTGTGAATGATATGCTCAGGTCGACAGTCCTCCCTCCTAAACGCCCCTTTGGAGTTTCTTGCTGAATGTAGAACTGGAGTGCTCTGAAACGCAGGCCCATCCATTTGTTTTATAGACAAAATGCATTAAATTCTTTGTAGGCTGTAGTATGCAATTTAGCTCTACAATTTGTTACGGGCAGTTGAAATATAACCCATATGATTAACATGGATGGGGTGAGGTGACCAAAGTCGACGTTGGGCGTCTGGGTTGGTTGGCAGTGCACATGCTACATCCTTCTTCATGCCTACCAGCTTTGATTTGATGGACAAGGTTGGTGAATATCTTTGACTTCCAAACCTCCGAGCCTTAAGTTTTGTTAGGCTTCAATTTAATGATAAATGATTCATGATCTAATTGAAAAAGACTTGGGAGATGGGGGAGAAAGTGCCTCAGTTTTATGAGCATCTAATTCATACACTTAACTGCATGTTAATAAATATCACTACTTTGAATGGGTAACCATTACTTTGCTATATTATGACTCAATCAATTGTCGAGTTAATTATTATTTTGATTTGATTTTCAAATTGATGATATTAGTTTACTACAATTTAAATTTTGATATGCATGAATAAGATAGAAATTTCAAATAGTAGCAATAATTAGAATAACAAAAGAGGTCGTGACAGTGAATATATCATTAAACCTTAAATTAACTTGTAAATTTCGCATTTATTAAACCACAAATGTTCAACACTCATTTAGGACATCTAAATTAATTTTTCCCTTTTCTTTGTTCAATCTTGTAATTCCAAGATCAATCTTGCAACCACAGAACTAATTTCTAAATATTGAGAATTTAAATTTAACTTTTATCAACTCCCCCATATTTCATTATTATCACATGATCTAACTTAATACATGGTTTGCGTGATTATTTCTATGTATTGGTATTTAAATGCAAAAATTTGATCTTGAATTAACATCCTAGAATTATTAGACATCCTAGAACATTCAATGAGCACTTATTATAGGAACCCTTCAATAGTTCGCTAAAAGGAACAAAATTTACTTTAAAATTATTATGATGGACATTTTCATGCTTGCTTATTATCTACTAATATTTAAAATGACCGTAAGCTAGTGTCTAAAGGGGGTTGACCTAGGAGAATTTTCCCCTAGGAATTTGGAGACCTTCTGAAGGTATTTCTAAACACCACCAATCCTTGATGACTAGGAATAAATGGAGAATGTGACAAACGAAACAATAAAACTGTGTAATTAGCAAGATCAAATCCATAAGCCACAAGAAGAATTTGTGCTTGCAAACTAACCTAGATCCATAGATTCAACCAAGAAGAGACCATTGTATTGTACAAAATCTAAGGTAGAAGGCATATCCAAACATCTATTTTTTATACTAGAATAATAGATTTTTGTGTTGCATTAGATTCATTCACTCACATTGGTTCTAAATATTTAAGTAAAATCTTCCATCACATTTAATTTCCTCGCTTAGCATTTAATTCAAAATTATCTTTTCCACAACTATCATGTACTTTGATTTGGTTTAATTTATGCTTAAATGTGTTTACATCTTATTGGATTAGCCTAGAATAAGATAAGGAAAAGTTTTTTTCCATTTATATTTTTTCATTGTACCTTACACCATACACTACCCAAGAGTTTTATTTTAGGGTTTATAACTTCACTACTATTGAGTTTTAGATCTAATATTTTGAATGGTATCATCATTTTTAGATCTTGCTAAGGTTTTCTTTTTCTATACATTATGATTTCAGTTTTATACTATTTCTTTTAGGTCTTGCGCTTTATTATGTGGTATCATGTTTTCCCACCCTATCGACCCTTGGACTGGTCATTAGGATTTTACTTTCATCTAATGTAATTCTACTTTTTTATTTTTCCAACTTGGAATTGATTTAGATTTTATTATATTACATTATTTAATACCATGAGCTACTTGTGATCTTATTCTTCCATTGAGGAGTACTTATCTAAACCCTAATATGGCCATTCAGTATAATAAAAATGATACATATCTTCTAATTATCATGTTGAGACTCAATTGGGGATTAAAAAAACTATGATCATGAGGCTCATTTGGCTAAACAATATCTCACAATTACTAGGAAAGCTTTAATTGATGCATTTACTTGAGCAAAGTATTTTAGTAAATAGGGACATCTCTATTTTTTAAAATTGGAAGGGTCTCTATATAGTTTTGATATTTTAAATGATCATGGATCTTTATTGGCTCCCTCTATTGCTCTATCATCCCTACCCATCTTCTTCTTCTAATCTTAATTCAACACCTACCTCTAATACTCTTATGACCACCATTGATACCCATAGTCTAGCCCCTACTACCACCTATCCTCCCTCTATATTTCCCATTAAAGATTTATCCCTCACTATCCAACTTTACCCCATCCACCATACAATTTTTTAGTGAATCCATTCCCTCTAGTGTCTAATGTAGAATTCATTCTCATATCCACATAGAAACTAGGGTTACGCTGCCTATTACTATGTTCCATACTATTTTCCCTCTCAAAGTGTGACTCATTCCTATATTGCATCCCTCCTCACATCAAGACTAATATTTATCATGATATGATTCATCCATTCATATCTATGACCTCGCCTCTTACCTCACAACCTCATTATACTTCCTCCATTATTTCTTATGCATACAAGAGATGTCAATCTTACAACCCAAATTGATGACAATAATTTAATGATTCTACTTCTTATAACTTGCCATAACACACATCATTACCACTTGAGGTTATCACATTTCTATTTCTTGTTGAGATTTGTAGAGGAGGGGGGCTCATTTCTTAGGACTCCAAGTCACGGGAGGCTCTAGAACAATCAACTACCCTAATCTACCTCATGCTAAGGGATTGTTTAAGGTAGGTTTGATGCTTTAAAGGGGTAAAAAGGAAGGGAAATTGATCTACCACTATCCTTTTGTCAACTCAAGAGGTTTAGATAATCAGGTGAGCAGATTCTTGAGTCTGGATTGTAACCTAGGAAACTCTCTGCCAGAGGACCCCAGCCTAGAAAATGGATGATAGTGCAGCACATTGGCATCCTGGCTAGGCGTAGATGTCCACACAGACAAAAAAGTATGAAGAATAGTTAAGACTAACAGGGAATGCACTACCTACCTAATAAAAATAGTTTTATGCAATGATGAAAAATAAGAAATGGATAAACTATCGAAGTAGTAAGAAGAATACTTTAACTTAAGAAATAACATTTGAAAAGAAAGAAAGGTGGAGAAGATCAAAATTACAATTGGTCAAGCCTCTTGCAAGCTCCACATGAATGAATACATGTGCACAATAGAACAAGGAAAAATGTTGGGGTTGTTTCGGGCTTGCTATAGTCAAACCCCTGTTTGGGTGTTCCCACCTCTGTGGACAACTAGAATAGCAAGAAGAGAAAGTATGATAAAGGAAAGCATTGAAAGGAAGAATACCAAACAATGCTAGCAGCAATATTCTACATAAATCAAACAACAATGCTAAGTAAAATGGATATCACCTCCCCACCAAGATGCCCTCAAGCACGTGAAGGGAGATGCAAGCTCGCAAGCTTGTGATGCCAATGTTGTTAGTTTTAGGATCAGAAATGTAAGCAATAAAAATGCAACACAATAACACAAAAAATACCTTGAGGGAGAAAAACCCGGAAACAATATAGATCACTTATATATTGAATGAATGAAAAACAATTCACTTACAATATGGCCAAACAAAAGGCCGATAATGAGGCCAAACACAAGGCCTATCTACAAATAACACTTCTCTCTTAGAAGCAAATAAATGATAGATATGATATCTCCTTTGAATCAAACTCCTTGAAGCAAATACTTGATCTGCTATAGATGCGAACTCCTTCTATGGTACGAACTTGTCTTGAATTCAATTGATTGATTAAATGAATGAGAGTTGCCTTGAATATATAAATGTTGTGGTGTCTTTTCATGAGAGGTTGGCTTGATTACCAACCAAGGAATCACTTCACAAAGGTCGGCCTTATTAGAAATAAAATAGTCTAAATATTAATTCATCTCTTTTGCAAATATAATTAATATTTATTTTCCTCCAAACAATCATGGGAGAAAGAACTCCCGCCACTACACATCAACGCTCCCTCTTAGCTAGGGAGGTGTCTGTCTCAATATCCATTTCATGGAGTCTCTCAACATGACATCCATAATGGCTACACCCTTTTGTGGAAAGGGGTTCATCACAGAGTCACTCAACGTGATAACGTCATGTAGTCACTCAACATGATGTCCACCATGGCTACTCCCATGTGTGGAAAGTAACATGTGTATGAGCTCCCATTATAGAGTCACTCAATGTGATGTCGTCATGGAGTCTCTCAACATGACATCCACCATGGCTACTCCCAAAGGGTGGATAAACACAAGTACAAGGGAATCATCACAAAGTCTCTCAAAGTGATGTTGTCATGGAGTCTCTCAACATGATGTATCCACCATGGAGACTCCTAGAGGGTGGAGAGAACCACATATTTGTCTTAGAGATGGACAAGGGCTTTCACCTCAAATTTCTCCATCTTAAAGAAAAATGCATTAACAAGGGCTTTCACCTCAAATTTCTTCTTTTTAGAGAAAAAATGCATTAACAAGGGCTTTCACCTCAAATTTCTCTGTCTCAGAGAAAAATGCATTACAACAAGTCTTCATGATGATGTGACTCCCTCTAAAGCTAATATCAACCTCCTAACCTCCTTTTCCAAGGTTTCCTCTGATTGTATGTTAGACTCCCTCTAAAAGTTATTTCCTCCTCTTTGAAGAAATTGATTGGCTTTAGAAAAAGAACCCTTCTAAATTGACTTTAGAACTTGGCTCCTTCTAAGATGTCCCTATTTCAATTTCCACAAAAGAAACAAGTTGATTAGACTTGAATTTAAAATCTTGAGCAAAGTGACCATACTTGTCACATCTATAACATTGAATGTGAGAGAAATCCTTCTTCTTCTTCGGTTGTAGGCTAGAATCAAGTTCTCTATCTCTATTCCTCTTTCTTCCTTTAACTCTTCCTCTAGAAGTATGTGTTGCAAGAACTTGATTTTCTACATCATGATGGCTCCGCCCAATTCCTCTTGTTGCCAACCTTGACTCTTCTTGAATACAATCAACTCGAAGATGATCAAACTTGGGTAACTTAGATCTCCCACTGATGCTTTGAATAAAGGGTTCCCAAGTTTGAGGAAGACCATTAAGTGCCATCATAACAAGATCTTTGTCTGTAATTATATCCCCAAAAGTGCTCAACAGATTCTCAAATCAACAATCTTCATAAAGAATGAGATGACTAAATCATCTTTATCCATTTTTACATGGTGAAGTTGTTGTCTCAAAGCAAGGGCTTTGCTGGTGTTATTGATCTCATACAATCCTTTTAGAGTATCAAACATTTCTTTAGCTATCTTCAACTTAGAGATGATTGGTACTAGGTGATCCATCACAAAGTCTATCATGATCTTTCTAGCCTTCATGCCATTTTTCTTCCACTAGATTTTCTCAATATCATTGGAAGGCTCGGGTATATTACTTTCCACAAAATCAAGAAGATTATTCTCCTCTAATGCAATAAGTACCCTAGGTTTCCAAGAGTTGAAGTGTGTGGCTGCATCAAGTCAATCTTCTAGCTTGAAACTGCTCACCATCTTCTTTTTCCACACATATTTACTTTCAAAGATCTACCCTAAGGTCTGAAATAATTTGCAATACTTTATCTTCAAGATCTCTCTTGGATGAAAAATAGACTGCTTAACAAATATGATCAAATCTTTTCTTAGACCCGCTCTAATACCAAGTTAGTTTTAGGATCATAAATGCAAGCAATAAAAATGCAACACAATAACACAACAAATACCATGGGAAAACCCTCCTTCTTAAGGGAGAAAAATCCAACAACAATATTGAATGAATGAACAACAATTTACTAACAATATGGCCAAACACAAGGCCGATAATGAGGCCAAACACAAGGCCTATCTGCAAATAACACTTCTCTCTTAGAAGCAAATAAATGATAGATATGATATCTCCTTTGAATTGAACTCCTTGAAGCAAATACTTGATCTATTGTAGATGTGATCTCCTTCTATGGTGCAAACTTGTCTTGAATTGAATTGATTGATTAAATGAATGAGAATAGCCTTGAATATATACATGTTGTGGTGTCTTTTCATGAGAGGTCGGCTTTATTACCAACCAAGGTGTCACTTCACAAAGGTTAGCCTTATTAGAAATAAAATAATATAAATATTAAGTCATCTCTTTTGAAAATATAATTAATATTTATATTCCTCCAAAAAATCATGGGAGAAAGAACTCCTGCCGCTACACATCAAAAAATGTTGCTACAACACTGTGAGGAGAAAATCTAGCAGAGTTCCAACCTTAGAGCTTCAACAATGGAGAAAGTGTTGTGAAATGAAGTGTGGAGTTCTCAAGAAGTGAAGTATGGTCAAGTATAGTTCAAGAAGATGAATTGACTATGTATAAGATGAATAAGTTGGATTAAATAGAAGCCCAAAAGATTCATTCAAGGTCGGTCAAGGGTGCAGGGGCATTACTCTTCATCGCTAATGGAGAAGTGTAACATCTTTGTAGATTCCAGAGGCGGGAATCCTATCAGGAGAACAACACATTACACTAGCATCCTTGAGTAAAATTCCCCCACTAACAGTACAGACAACTACCAAGTGGGTGGAAAGCGGATGGATGCAGTGGAATAGCATTTTTGGGTTTGATTTTTCTAAGATAAGGGGTGTAAATGGGGAATTTTCAAGGAGATTACATTCTTTTGATCCATTGTCATATCACACTTCTAGAGGTATCCTATTAGAATGGTGGGGGGCATCATCCCTTCATCATTTCACATTGGGCTTCCATATCCATATATTTTTATCAAAAGGGGCATGCCTTCTTCCATGTTATTTGTGATTTCATTACCTTACCTTATTCCTAGACCTATGTCATCTTTAAATTACAAGGGAAACCTAATTTATGCACTCTTTCCCATGATAGGCATCACATATTCCCCATGTAACCTTTGTATTATGCTCCCAAATTTATGATACCACTAGGGACCTATGGCCTTACCTTGAGATTATAATAGATATGTGTGTCAAGCCCTTGTAGAGTTAAGCCATTCACTTTAGATGCATATATTTATACTCCCAAGTAACATCCATAACATATTGAAAAGTATTTTCATGGCACATATAAAATTGCATGCACTATTAGCAATAAATAGGGAGAATAAAAAAGAGATGGGTTTGTGAAGTAATTCTATAAAATCCTAAAGAGCTTAAAATTGAAAAATCCTATAATAACAAATCAAAAGGGAGTTGGTGTTCCTTCTAAGGACCATAAAGAGCCACAAAATATTCATGATAAAAATAAAAAACTAAAGTAGAAGTAAAATCAATCTAGAAAAATACGTTTTAGACACAAAAGACTACTTGGGTTTCAAAGAAAGAAGTTATGGTGCATCAAATGTCAATCATTCCACCACAACCACAAGAAAATAAGAGAGCAATTTGGGTGAGTAAAGAGATGCCTGATATAGTTCACCAATAGATCATGTGTTTGTTCCTAGTATGAAGGGCTACAAAGATGAAACATGTGTAATAGAAAATGCTAGTAAAGAAGAACAAGTAAAAAACAAAATTGAAGAAAAACATGTATTTTATTAGGACTAGGATGATCTTTATAAGATGAGGTTAAACCTCCAAGATGTGTTCAATGATATATTCAAGTGTCACTACAATGTATACACTTATATTCCTATAGATTAAATATCATTCTTGTGCTTTTCCTCATTTCCTTTTACAATTTTGCCTTCTTTGTGCCTTATTTTTGTGCTTCACATACTCATTTCACCTTCTATATTTAATTACATTTTTACCTTCCCCCAATTTTGGGGCATTTTCTTCTACCTCATTTCTTTTCTCGATACCTTTTATGATTTCTTACATCTTTCACATCCTTATCATGCTCTGTTATACCCTTTCCTTTGTGTATGCTTTCCACTTTATTTGATCATTTACCTAATACTTTGCTACTTTAACTTATGCGATAATTAGAATTTTTTTTATGATCCATGTATAACCACATTAATTTCACATTTCTCCTCAATTATGTCTTATTTTTATGCATCTTTATGCTTATATTCCTCATGTTTACACATATTCCATATTTAGATTGCATGCTTATGATCCTCATATTTTACCTTATACATCACTTTTTATAATCCATTGTCATATCACACTAGATTAGAGGTATCCTATTAGAATGGGGGGCATCATCCTTCCTCATTTCACATTGGGCTTCCATAGACATATATTTTTATTCAAAAGGATTATGCCATCCTCCATGTTATTTGTGATTTCATTACCTTAACTTATTCCTAGAGCTACATCTTTAGATTGCAAGGTCAACCAGTACTTTATTGATGCAAGAGCATCTAGTGGTGTGAGGGAAATCTTGCATCACCCAAAAAAAATGATTTCCATTTTTGTTCATGTTGTTTTCTTTTTGTAGATGTTTTTGCATTTCTAGATACCCTTTTCATCGAATAAGAGTTTCCAAATTTCATAACTACTTTTCTGTTTTTTCTGCTCAACTGTTATTTTAGCAGGTTTGAATTTGAAGTCATGGGAAGACAAAAATTTATGGGAAGGTTCAAGATGGAAAAAAACACAGTCTGGTGATAGAATCAGGTCAAGATCATTCACGACTTGAAAGTTATTCAAGTTCCAGTTTCTACTTTTTGCCGAAAAGGTATTATCATTGAAGATCCAACAGTCAAATTAAAAGTTATGGCTGCCGAAAGTTGGTGCATATTTTTGAAATGTGCTAATTTTTTAGTGTGAATTTAAACTTGAATTTCAATTTGTAATTTTGGTGCCAAACCGCCAAAAATCTTATCTCAAAGGTTGTTTTCGGTTCCAAACCAAAATGAGTCTATTTATGGGCTTGTTTTTTATTTTTGAGCAACTTTTTGGGGAAAAGAAGTTCGCATGCTACGAAAGGGGGATTTGGGTAATTTTTGTAATTCTGTAATTTTCTTTCTGAGACTTCTGTAGCTTGCATGTATCACAGAGCTCAAGGATTTGGGATCCTCTGCATGTAAGATTTTCATTATTTAATAATAATAAAGTTTGCTAGTTGTGTGCATTATTTCTATGTCTCAGGTTTTCTCCCTCATTAGGTGGTATCAAAGCAGGTTTTCTTGAGCGTGTGAACAGATCGCCAATCGTGAGGCAGTTTGCACCAGGACCATGGTTGTGGGTTCAAGATCTTCAAGATTCCTCTAAAAGTTATTCTTGGTAGGCATGGTGGTGCCAGAGGTGGCAGAGGTGGCAGAAATGCTGGTGGAAGAGATCCATTGGTGGTCGAGGGTTTCATAGCCCTCCAGAGACAAATTGATGCATTGCAAGAACAAATGAGAAGAGGGTTAGACCCCAGAAGAAGAGGAGAAAGTGAGGATGAAGAAGAGGTGGATGATACAAATGCAGAAGAGGAAGAAGAAGCTATTGATCGAGATCAAATGCGGCTGATTAGGTCCATTTTGAAGATCAAAAAAAGACCCAGAATAGAAGTCCCCAATTATTCTAGAAGTCTGAACCAGAAAGAGTTGATCGATTGGATCAACAAGCTAGAAGAATACTTTGATTATGAAGAAGTAGAGGACCCAGATCGGGTTAAGTTTGCAAAAATGAAGTTGAAGGGCCATGCCAATATTTGGTGGAAAGAGGTCCAGTTGGAGAGAAATTGAAGAGGAAAAGGAAAGATCAACCATTGGGATCGCACGGTGGAGAAACTGAAGAAGCAGTTCATACCAGTGGACTATGAGTTAGATCTGCTGAAGAAATTGCAAGGACTGAAGCAAGGAAGTAGATCTGTGAAAGAATAGACCAAAGATTTTCACAAGATGATCATCAGAACAGGCCATGCAGAGGCCAACAAGGAGAAGGTAGCCCGTTATCTTAATGGGTTACGACCGAGCATTCAAGAGGAGCTAAGCCTGGTCAGAATGACCACCATTGAGGATGCATACTAGTTTTCTCTGAAAGTTGAGGAGAAGCTCAACAAAAGATTTGACAGCAAGCAAAAAGGCCAAGGAGGTCAAAGCGGAAGGGGTAGTGGAAGATCTTTTGGGAGTCGAAATGAGGATGAAACAAAAAATGAAGATGTGGGTACCAGTCGAAGCCAAAGGAATGATAACTTCTATTGCCCATGTGATCAAAACAATGGTGATCAAAGATGTAGAGAACAAGGAAGATCTGGGACAGGACCTGGAAGAGGTGGTTTTAAAGGAACTTGTTTCCATTGTGGCGAAGAAGGTCATCGAGTCTATGAATGTCCACAACACCAAGGAAGGACAGACAGAAGGCCAGAAGGTCGTGGAAGGGTTGCACATGCAAATGAGAAATCTCAATCCGAGCATTCCAATGATGTTGAAAGGGGAGAAGCCCTAGTGGTTAGAAGAGCCTTGGTGACTAAAGAGAAGGAGCCAGAACAAAGGAAGAATCTGTTCCACACAAAGTGCAAGTGTGAAGACAAATTTTGTGAGGTCATTATCGATAGTGGGAGCACTGATAATATATTGTCAGAAGAGATGGTTACGAAGTTGAAGCTGAAAAGGGAAAGTCATCCACATCCATATCAGATTGCCTGGTTGCAGAAAGACCACAAAGTTCTAGTCAATGAGCAGTGCATGGTGAAGTTCAAGATCGGAAGCTATTGTGATGAGGTACTCTATGATATCATCCCCATGGATGCATGTCACATGTTGTTGGGGACGCCATGGCAGTTCGATAGGTGTGCTGTACATGATGGCCATGCAAACACTTATTCCCTGATAAAGGATGGAATCCACCATAAGTTGAAACCCCTGAAGAAGGATGAAGAAAAGGTATGCAGTAGTGCTAGAATTTGTTTTGTTGATGGAAAGAAATTTTTAGAAGGCATGAAGCATGAGCGTATGTGTTATGCATTGATTCCTAGAATGGATAAGGAAGGTAGTGAGAAGGTACCGAGAAGTTTTTTGTTGGATGAGTTTCAGGAGATTATTTCGATCGTGCGAGGGTTTACCACCAATGAGGAAGATCAGTCATCAGATTGACTTGATCCGGAGCCAGTTTGCCAAATAAGCCAGCTCATAGAATGACTCCTGCAGAGAATGAGGAGTTGAACAGACAAGTTCAAGATTTGTTGAGAAGGGTTTGATTTGAGAGTCTAAGCCCATGTGCAGTACAGTACTAGCGAAGAAGGATGGGGAGTGGAGGATGTGTACAGACTCCAAAGACATAAATAAGATAACAATCAAGTCTGATTTCCCTTGCCAAGGATGGATGACTGATGGACTGTTTGAGTGGAGCCGAGTACTTCACAAAGATTGATCTGAAGAGCGGATATCACCAGATCAGTTAAGTGAGGGAGATGAATGGAAGACTGCCTTCAAGACCAAAGGGGCCTATACTAGTGGTTAGTCATGCCTTTTGGGCTAACCAATGCACCAAGCACATTCATGCGGCTCATGAATGAGGTATTGAAAGAGTGTCTAGGGAATTTTGTCATTGTGTACTTAGATGATATTTTAATATTCAGTAAGTCCCTAGGTGAGCATTTGATGCATATTCGTAGAGTCTTTGAAAAGTTGAGAGAAGAAAAATTGTTGATTAATCTGAAGAAGTGTAGTTTTGTAAAGAAAGAGTTGGTGTACTTGGGGTTCGTTCTCTCGGAAAAAGGTCTGAAGATGGACCCAGAGAAGGTGAAGGCTATTCTAGAATGGCCTACCCCAAGAACTACTACTAAGGTGAGATCTTTTCATGGTTTGGCAAGTTTTTACAAAAAGTTCATTAGAAACTTTAGTAGTATTTGTGCACCCTTGATTGAAACAATGAGAGGGGATAGAAAAGAGTTCAAGTGGAGCACTGGAGCAGCAAAGAGTTTTGATCTATTGAAGCAGAAGGTGACAGAGCAACTAGTTTTAGCCCTCCCAGATTTCAATAAGGTGTTTCAGGTAGATTGTGATGCTAGTGGTTGTGCCATTGGAGCAGTGATGAGCCAAGAAGGTAAGCCCATTGCCTATTTTAGTGAAAAGTTAAATGATGCAAAGAGAAAGTACTCTATGTATGATCAGAAATTTTATGCAATAGTTAAAGCATTAAAGAAATGGAGACATTATCTGTTGCCAAAGGAATTTGTTTTGTTTACTAATCATCAAGCATTACAGTATCTGAGTAGTTAGGGAAAGTTAAATCAGAGACATATGAAATGGGTAGAGTTTTTGTAGAGTTATACCTTTGTTTTAAAGCATAGGAGTGGCAAGTCAAATAGGGTTGCAGATGCCTTAAGTAGGAAGCAAACATTGTTGACAGAGATGTAAATTTAGGTGGTTGGGTTCAATGAACTCAAGACACTGTATCCTAAAGATCTTGATTTTGCAGAGGTTTGCAAAGCTTGCAAAGAGCCTATTATAGTTGACAGGACGAAGTGGCTGGATTTCATAATCCAGGATGGCATGTTGTTTAAGGGAAGCCAATTGTGTATTCTGAGGAGTTCTATAAGGGAGAACCTGATAAAGGAGAAGCACAGTGGAGGAATGGCAGGACATTTTGGTCAGGATAAGACCATTGCCATGATCAGTGAGCATTGTTATTGGCCTCAGTTATCACAAGATGTGAAGAAGTTTGTGCAGAGTTGCAGGGTATGTCAGATGGCTAAAGGAGTGAGCCAGAATACTAGGTTGTATCAGCCCTTACCTGTACCAGAGAGGCCATGGGAGGATATAAGTATGGACTTTGTTCTTTGTTTTCCAAGGACACAAAGAGGGAATGATTCAGTATTTGTGGCAGTTGACAAGTTTTCAAAAATGGCACATTTCATCCCATGCCAAAAGACCCATGATGCAGTCCACATTGATGACTTGTTCTTCAGAGAGGTGGTGAGACTACATGGTCTGCCAAAAAGTATAGTCTCAGATTGTGATACAAAGTTCGTGGGATACTTTTGGAGGACCTTGTGGAAAAAGTTGAAGACAGAGTTGAAGTTCAATTTTGCACACCATCCACAAACTGATGGGTAGATTGAGGTTGTGAATAGAAGTCTGGGTAACCTACTAAGATGCTTGGTAGGAGATAAACCTAAGGGATGGGACTTGATCTTACCCCAAGTAGAATTTTCTTACAACAATTTTGTCAATAGAAGTACTGGTAGATCACCATTCTAAATTATGTATGGAGGTAGTCCCAGGACCGCTCCAGAATTGAGGAAGATGGACCAAGAGAAGAAGACTAGTGCTAAAGCCGAAGAATTTGCAGAGCACATCAAGAATATACATGAGAATGTTAGAGAACATATCAACAAGATGAATATGTAGTATAAGGCTAAGGCAGATCAGAAAAGGAGGTATAAGGAGTTTCAGATTGGTGATGAAGTGATGGTCCACTTGAGGAAAGAAAGGTTTCCAGTGGGAACCTATAACAAACTGAAGATGAAGAAGTTCAGTCCCTGTAAAATTGTGAGGAGGCATGAATCAGGGAATGCATATGAGGTAGAGTTGCCAGATGGATTCAACATTTCCCCTGTGTTCAATATTTTAGATTTGACAGAGTATCATGAAGGTGGCGTAGAGGAAACACCAACAATGGAACAGTTTGGCATTCCAGCACCTACTTCAGAGAAGGAGGAGATTGAAGAAATCCTAGATAGCCTTATGGGAAGGAGTAACAGAAATAGGCAGTATGAAGAGTATCTGGTAAAATGGAAAGGAAGGCCTGTGGAAGATTCTTCTTGGTTATCTAAAGTAGAGCTTGTCCGTTTGGGTTTTCCTCAACCATCTGAGACGTGACGGGGTCACTTCTCAAATTACCCTGGGTGTCTAATGCAGGAGCATCTAGTGGTGTGAGGGCAATCTTGCATCACCCAAAAAAGATGATTTCCATTTTTGTTCATGTTGTTTTCTTTTTGTAGATGTTTTTTCATTTCTAGATACCCTTTTCATTGAATAAGAGTTTCCAACTTTCAGAACTGCTTTTCTACTTTTTATGCTCAACTGTTATTTTTAGCAGGTTTGAATTTGAAGTCGTGGGAAGACAAAAATTTATGGGAAGGTTTAGAATGGAAAAATACATAGTCTCGTGAAAGAATCAGGTCAAGATCATTCACGACTTGAAAGTTATTCAAGTTCCAGTTTCTACTTTTTGCCCTGAAAAACCTTCTGAGCTTAGTTTGAGGCACTAAATGATCCCGGATGGGCCTAAAAATTTGCAAAAACACTAAAGTAGTTTGCCAAAGGCCTACTTTGTGGAAGATTGTCTTTTCGAGAGCTTTTCGAAAAGGTATTATCATTGAAGATCCAACAGTCAGATTAAAAGTTATGGTTGCCGGAAGTTGGTGCATATTTTTGAAATGTGCTAATTTTTGACTGTGAATTTAAACTTGAATTTCAATTTGTAATTTTGGCACCAAACCGCCAAAAATATTATCTCGAAGGTTGTTTTTGGTTCCAAACCAAAATGATTCTATTTATGAGCTTGTTTCTAATTTTTGAGCAACTTTTTGGGGAAAAGAAGTTTGCATGCTGCGAAAGGGAGATCTGGGTAATTTATGTAATTTTGTAATTTTCTTTCTGAGACTTCTGTAGCTTGCATGTATCACAGAGCTTGAGGATTTGGGATCCTCTACATGTAAGATTTTCATTATTGAATAATAATAAAGCTTGCTAGTTATGTGCATTATTTATGTGTCTCGGGTTTGCTCCCTCATCATTTATCCACTCTTTCCCATGATATTCATCACATCTTCCCAAAATAACCTTTATATTATGTTCCCAGATTTATAATACCACCAAGGACCTATGTCCTTATCTTGACTATTGTGTGTTCATGCACTTGAAGACCACATTGGCAGCATATTCCCAACCTAGTGCCTTACATATCTGTACATGATTTTGTTTCCCATTTCCAAACACATAACCACTTGCATTTCCCATGTTGGGATAACTTAATTCATGTTGATATCTAATCTATATTTTCCAATGTTAGGGGTCACTTGCTTTTTGCCCATGTTTCTAGTCTATAAGAATTTCATGCATGTCACTTGATACTTACCTATCCAATGGTCACATGATGCATTCTTGACATTCATTTCATATGATGCAAATGCTTGCATGTTTATCCTTATATTACATTTATTTTTAAACTTATTATTTTTGAATCAATTCTAATTACTTCTACATTATGTGTGCAACCAATTGGAGGGGCATACATTATCACTAGTATTCCGATTATTGAGATTTTCAAGTAGTGAAAGATGTTGCACAATGACTCTTTATTGTGTCTAGATGGAGCATTATCACATGATGTGGAAAATATTGATGTCACATGATGACACATTATATCACTATAGAGGAAGAATTTCCTAACCCTTCACACCATTTCATAATTTTCATTTTCTTAGACAACTAAGAAATTTTATATTTTATGCATATTCCCTTACAAGGCATAAGTTAGCAATTTCCCCAAGGTCATCATGAGATAGGTAATATAATATCATACTAGTTCATGAAAGGGACTTTAATATTAAAAAATAAAATAGATGGAAAATATCTCTAGCTATTAGAGGTAGATAAGGTAATTTTTTAAATATTTTTTTCCTAATTATTTGAGGAAATATAGTGGAAGAATGACACTAAGACATAAGAAGTTGGATGAATAAAATTTTATATTTTTATCTAACAATATTTACTTTTTTCTTTCATGAGGGAACATAGAGGATTTGGTTATGTTGTTTATGTAGGGATTAAAAATAGATTTGTTTACTCCTCAAAGGGTTGAATGTTGAAGGTATTTGTACATAATAAAGGAGATATAAGTTTTTTTTTTTTTTTTTTAACATGTACACCTTATAAGATGACATATAACGTAAATGATAAAATAATATCCTTATGAATCTATTAAGAGGGTACATCACACATCAAAAATTCATGTCTCACTTTCTAATAACAAGAAATAATATTTACCATTTTTTAACATTTTAAAATTTATCTCCATGAAAATTTTGTGGCACTAAATAGATACCATATTTAAAGGATTGCAACATGATAACACTAAATATGGTTTTTTAATTTTAATAGGTAGATATGAGATGGTTGAAAATTTATATTCCAATTTCTTGCAAGTATTATTTTATTTTCTCAATCCAAAAGTTGTAAAAGAAGTCAAGAATGACCCCATATTCACATCAACTAGTTTCCCTTAAATTGTTTAATTATATTTCTATTAGTGCCTAACATAAAATTATTATTATATAAAAATATATTTAATGTATTTTATTTTCATAATCTCCAATTACAATTCATTCAAGACTTTTCATTTGAAACTAGATGTGATAATAGTAGAAATAAAATGTTTAGTTGAACATATGAGGAGTATATATAAACATAGATACAAAAAATGTCATGACAAATAAGTACCTAAGATATGTGGTAAAGAAAGGAGATATTTTAATTGCAAAGGTGAATTAGGGGGTGGGGGGGGGTTTGTGGTAGGGTCTATAAAAAATTCATGATATAGAGCTAGAAATAAAATTAAGAGTTTTACTTAAGATTTCATAACTAAAGGTGATATAGAATAACTTTAATAGGAAAATCCTCCAATCTCATTTCATGTCTTTTATTTGTCTTGTAGGTCCTCATAAAGCATACATGTCAAGGACTATGAACACACAAAATATCTAGCAAGGCCCATTAGTTTATATTGAGTCAATAACCTTTTTGGTCCAAGTATTTAAATTCATGCATGTTTGTGAGTGCTCATTTTCTTTGATATATGATCACTTTAAGCCTCATATTTACCTCAAAGACAAGAAAAAATGTGATGGTGTAATTTACATATCTATGCCATTTTCTATTTAGTTTTGTACCTATTTTGAGAGAATATCTTAATGCAATTACATATTGACAAAAGGCACAATCTTGTGTGAAGTTGGGCTCATTCCTTAATTTTATCTTATCTATCCGCTATGCATTGTCTCATGTATATTTAACATTTATTGTACCCATATATTAGAACATTCATTCGCCACATCAAAATTACCATTTATCTTTTCCCAAGTCAATCTTGTGAGTGTAGGATCAATTCCATACCAACAAAATTGAATCTGACAATTAAAAAATTGAAATTCAAAATTTTCCAACTCTTACCTATTTCATCCTTGTACACTTTTAGTATGATTGTTTGTTTTTTATTAAAGAAGGTAAAATAAGTTTTTAAGGGGCCCTAAAACCCTATTACTACAAGATAAGATTTGTTTAGTTTAGTTGTTACTATTTCTACAATAACTAGTAGGTAGGTAGATATAATTAATATCTACAGTGTTTTATGCACTTCTTTTTAATGTAAATTTTCTCATGTTAATGGTAGAATTTTTTATTTCTCTACTATTCACATGGTATCAGAGCAAGCGGAAAGAAAAGAAAAAAAACCCTAGAAACTCATGGGCTTAAAAGAAAGTCATAATTCAATTTTTTTTTGTGCTAGGGTTTCTAGGCCTCAAAATCACGTCTATTTTTTTGAAGAATTTTGAGGGTTCGTGATTTCTTAGTTTGCATTTTTTGTGCAAAATCGTGACCCTCCTTTATGCAGAATCAACAATTTTTTGGTATTTTCCTTGCCTCCTGTCGCCCTCCGAGTTTTTGCATCTAGTTTTTCCTTCTATGCGCATGATTTGAAGACATCTTTTATTTCTGTCAGTTTATTGGAGCAATCTCAAAGCTTCTATGTTTGGACGTGTTTCTTTATTCTTCTGGCCACAATTTCTTTCAATTTTTGGATGTGTGTTTTCTGAAGCAAGACTTTGTGTTGTGCGCATCATTCCTAGTCACATTTTCTTCTCTCTTGGTGCTATTTTTTCAACACTCTGGTCATGTATTTTTCACCAGTATAAGGATGTGTTTTTCTTCAAAATCTTGCCCACATTTTTTCCTAAGGCTGGACAAATTTTCTTTAAGGTTTCAGAAAAAAATTCTATGTTTTCATGGCAGCTAGGGTTTTGACCCTTAGTTTCAAGTAAAAAAAAAATCAATTTTAGATTCCTTGTGGGTTTTTTGAGATCTCAATTGGGTTGTTGATATATTTTTCTATGTGTCTCGAAGTTTGTGTCTTAAATCTATGCAAGTGGGTGTTGTCAAATTTTTTTGGGTATTCATAATTTTTTTTGGGTTTTCAGCAACCTTTTTTGGGTACTCTTTAGATCTTCTAGGTTTTGTCTTCACAGTGCCTCAAAATCTGTGCTAGGGTTTCAGCTTTAAATTTGTATTGTTTTAGTTTTTGTTTTGTCATCACCAGTTTGACTGCGAGGTACGTGATGGCATCTCTGACGAATATAATGCTCGAAAATAGCCAGAAGTTCATTGGGAAGAATTACAACACCTGGAAGTAGCGCATGCTTACAATCTTTGAATATTGGTGTCTTGATCAAGTCATTTTGGGTAACTCAACCTATCCTGCAGTAGCCAGAAAGGATCAGGACAAATGGGATGAACACAACTGTGAAGTCGTCATGCTCATCAAGCTTTCAGTCACTGACGACCAGCTACCACAAATACCATCAAGAAAAACAACTGCTAAGGTCTGGACGAACCTAAAGGATCTCCATGAAATGTTAGATAAGAGTCATGTGTTCTTTCTTAAGAACATGGTATTTTCGATAATGATGGATGAGAACACCACTCTCCAAGAGCATCTAACAAAGATAAAAGACATTTGTGACTAGCTGGAAGCTATTGGTCGAAAGATGGAGGAAGAGGACATGGTCATCATTACTTTGAAAAGTTTGCCAAAGTCTTATGAACATTTCATTGAGACACTCAATATTACTTCAACAAATGTTGACTTGAATTTTTCAGACTTGTGTAACAAGCTTCTACAACAAGATTGTTGGAGACAGTAGTTTGGAAGTAGTACCAATTCCACCTCCATAGAGCAAGCATTCTCTGCCAAATCTTCTGCTAAGAACAAAGGGAAGGCTCAATCTTCTCATCTAAAAGGCTTTGGTTCTTCTCAGGACAACAAGAAGGAAAAGAACATTCAATTAAATTATTGCCATAAATATGGTCACATAAAGGTTGATTGTCTCATTCATTTGGCTTCTGAACAAAAGAATCAGGGAGGGTCTCAACAAAAGGAAAATGTCGCAGAACACTCTAAGTAGAAAGAATCTGCATTCTATGTGTTTATGTCCAAGAGAATTACAGATCCGATACATTCTTTTGCCTGGTATATCGATTCAGGGGCATCATAGAATTTTACTCATCGTTGGGATTGGTTCACAAAATTTGAATCATTCTCTAATTCTATCATTTTTGGAGGAGGTGAAGAGTACACAATTGTTGGTAAGGGCACTATCCAAATTCACCCAAGATGAAGAAATTTACTCTTTCTCAATGTCTACTATGTTCCAGGCATGGAACATAACCTTCTCTCAATCAGTCAGATCATGAGACATTTTCCTCAGTTGGATGTTGTTTTCAGTTCCTCCACTTCTAGCATCATTGATCGGGAGACTCGTACTACAATTGCTATGGGACTTGAGGATCATGCTCTTTATAGACATGTTGATTTTGGTGATTCTGAAGAGCACGCTCTGGCAACTAGGAGCACTTCCATTAGCAAACATTGGCACCAACGTTATCGGCACTTGAATGTACACTACCTCTCTCAACTATCTCAGGAGGGTTTAGTTGTTGGTCTACCTGCGATCCAAACTCAAAATCATGGAGTTTGTGGAGCTTGTCAAGCTGGCAAGCAACATTAGACACTGTTCTCAAATGGTGATTCTTGGCGAGCCTCCAAGGTACTTCAACTAGTTCACGCTGATGTATGTGGGCTAATGAATACTCCTTCTGTTACTGGGTCCAGGTACTTTTTATTGTTTGTTGATGATTTCAGTCAAAAAATGTGGGTGTATTTTCTAAAACATAAATCAAATGTGTTCAGCACATTTCAGTAGTCTAAAGCCTTAGTTGAGAAAGAATCAGGTTCTCAGATTGTCACTCTAAGGTCAGATAATGGGGGGGAGTTTTGTTCAGTTGACTTCTCTTCTTTTTGTGCTACACACGACATTAAATGACAACTCACCACACCATACACCCCTAAGTAGAATGGTGTCATTGAATGTAGGAATCACACCATTACTGAAATGGCTCATTCTATGCTTGAGTACAGAAATGTACCTAAGAAATATTGGGTTGAAGCAGTTTATACTACAGTTTACATCTTTAATTGATCACCTACACAAGCTATTAAGAAGATGACTCTTGAAGAAGCCTAGTCAGGACGTAAGTCTAAGGTGGGCCATCTGAAAGTGTTTGGTTCTACAGCTCATGTATGGATTCTAGACACCAAACATGCCAAGTTGGACTCCACGAGCCAAACACTTATGTTTGCTGGTTACAACGGAAATCACAAGGCATATAGGTTAATTGATGTGGAGACAAATCATCTCATATTCAACCATGATGTTGTGATTGATGAGACTACTAGTCCATTTGTTCCTACTACTAATCCCGCAGATCAGCCTATGAAGGTTCTTGATGAGGGTGTTTGTCTTCCTCTTGGTTCCCCTGATGGGAGGGCTTCAGAGCATTCTGACTCTGAAGATGAGGAGTCTACAAGTCATGATCTAGCACCACCTGATTTTCCTCAAGACTCACATCCAGATGATTTTATTCCTGAACTCCCAAGAGATGTTGTTACTCCTATTTCAGATGTTGGCACTTCTACTCTTCGGCCTAAGTGGTGGCTCAAGACTATTGGGGATCTTCATGATGATGAACTCATTAAGGGCAGATCAACTCATAGCAAGAGCAAGCAGCAAACACCATCAATTTTTCTCTTATGGCCAACATCCATAGCATCTATGAGCCTCAGACGTATTCAGAGGCTAAAGGACTTCCAAAGTGGGAAAAGGCTATGGCAAAAGAATATCATTATCTTCTGAAGAATCACAGTTGGGTTCTTTCTGATCTTCCTCTTGGGAAGAAACCTATCAGCTGCAAATGGGTTTACAAGGTCAAGTATCATGTCGATGGTACTCTGGATAAATACAAGGCTAGATTAGTTGCTTGAGGATTCACACATTGGGATGGCATTGATTATGAGGAAACATTTGCTCCTACAACCAAGATGAGCACAATTTGTCTTCTTCTCACTATTGCAGCCCAATTTGGATGGACAGTTCATTAGATGGATGTCAAGAGTGCCTTCCTCAATGATGAATTATAGGAAGAAGTCTACATGATGTAGCCTCCTGGTTTCAAGGTTGTCGGTAAAGAACATCAGGTATGTAAGCTTGTGAAAGCACTCTATGGACTGAAACAAGCACCTCGTGCATGGTACATCAAGATTGATTAGTACTTGGTTGATCATGGTTTTCAATGCAGCCCTTCTAACACTAATTTGTATGTCAAACACTCTAGTGATGATATTCTCTTTCTTGTTGTCTATGTTGACGATTTGACCATTATTGGCAATTCAACACATTTGATTTTGGCAATCAAACAAGATTTGTATTAGGATTTTGACATGACAAATTTGGGGCTTCTCCATTATTGTTTGGGTATTAAGGTTTGGCAGACAACTAATAGTATTTTTATCTCTCAATCTAAGCATGCTCAAAGTCTGCTTGACAAATTTTGGATGCAAGATTGCAAACCTACTTCCACACCTATGGAGAAGGGGTTGAAGTTGTCAGCCAACTCTGATTCACCTCTGGTCGATGAAACGACATTCAGGCAACTAGTGGGTAGTCTCATCTACCTCACTACTACTAGACCTGATATCAATCTTGGAGTGAGCTATATTTCTCGCTTCATGACAACTCCAAAATTGATCATTGGATTTTAGCGAAGCGGGTGCTAAGATATGTTAAGGAAACTTCAGACTATCGCATTCTATATGGAAGATGCAAGGATCCAAAGATGATTGGTTACACAGACTCAGATTAGGTAGGTTTAGTGGATGACATAAAATCTACTTCTGGGTATGTATTTAGTTTGGGTATCGGTGCTATAACATGGACCAACAAGAATCAATGGGTAGTGGCTCTTTCCTCGACTGAAGCAGAGTATCGAGGAACCGTTAAAGCAGCACGTGAGGCAATTTGGCTCTATAGGATGCTTTCTAACATGCACATGTCACAAGCAAGACCTTCTCCTTTGTACACTGATAATCAAGGGGTGCTCAAACTAGCCAAAAATATAGTCTTCCATGAATGTACCAAGCATGTCAAGCTTCATTTTCATTACATTCGCAAGCTGGTAGAAGACAGATCAGTTCAGCTACAGTATGTTCCAATAGTGGATTAGACTACAGATATTTTCACCAAGTCTTTGAGCCCGGATAAGTTTGTAAAATTCAAGGGGCAACTTGGTGTTGTTGATAGATTGACCATTAAGGGAGGGTGTTAGAATATTACATTTATATTTTTAATGGTCAATTTTGTTTAGTTTGTTTAGTTGTTACTATTTCTACAGTAACTAGTAGGTAGGTAGATATAGTTAATAGCTGCAGTGTTTTATGCACTTCTTTTTAATGTAACTTTTATCATGTTAATGATAGAATGTTTTATTTCTCTACCATTCACAATATCTAGAGACCAACCAAAACACAAATACCTATCCACACAAGCTCATCCTTACAAAGAATAAAACAAGAAATAAATCCCTTTTCATCCTTTCCATTGTGACTTGTATTGATTTTGATCACACTTTTCACCCTTTCCATTGTGACATGTATTGCTTTTGACCACACTCTTCATCTTTTCTGTTGTGACTTGTATTGCTTTTGATCACACAAGATACTTGTCTTTATTGTAACTCCTTCAATTTATCTAAGGATTTTAATTATATTTGTATTGTTTTTAATGGAATAGTGACTAACTTGGACAACTGTTGAAATTATCCATGTGCTATCTTTTCAAGGTTCAACAAGATAATTGAGTAATTATTTCTATGATTCTTGCATGCAGTTAGTTTGATAGTATTTAAATTTTTCAAGTCACCAAATTCTTTTTCAAATTTATTCATCTTTGATATCACTTGGAATAGGCTTGGAAAATGTTGGGATCATCCTCCCTCTACAAATGGATTTTCTCACCAATATTTTTTCCACCCTATCCATTTTCAAATTGATCCTATTTATTTCCAAGAAATATCATTTGCCCATGATATGTTGGGAATTCACAACTTATTAGATAGTGTTTAGAATATCATAAATCTCTTTACAGGAATTGGTATTCTCAACCAACATCAAAAAGCCTCTAGGGAAGCTTGAGGAAGGGTTTGATATTCAAGGGAAAGGAACATCTTCCATAGGTTCAAGCTTGAAGGGAGATTTCTTGGTTGCAGTCTCATTAACCTTAATGGTTTCTTCTACTCTTACTCATATCCACCAACCTTGTGCATTTCTTTATTAGGCTTTGAATCCTTAGAAAAAATAGTAGTTTTATTCTTAGTAGCCATTTCACCAGCTTTGAGCCCAAGAATCTCAACCCTTGTCTTTCTCTTGTGTCCTTAATGAGTTATATACTTGTTCAAATCTTGATAATTTAAATCATCCATAGGAGACACATCCATAGGATTGTTATTGTTAGAGGCAAAATTACATTCCTACCTTTCCTCATACTCATCTTACAAATTATTCCAGAGATGAAATGAAACATAATGTGATTAGTGTTGTGTAATGGTATTTAAAGACATTAATATGGAAGTGAATTTATATCAAATAATTATTCAACTTACTAGAGAATTCAAGGAGAATTTATTAGAGGAACAACACTTAAGGAATGATAATTTAGGAAATTTATAATTTTGTATATTGTCTTGCAATCTTAGCATGACTATTTAAAGTTAATCTCTTCAAGGGGTTGAACTAGGAGAACTTGTTCCTAATGATTGGACAACCTCTTTAAAGTATTTCTAAATATTACTAGCCATAACTATTAAGCAATCAATTATTGTGCAACCCTCCAATGAAAGTTCATATACCACAATTATCATTAAGATTCATGTACATCCACTAATTATTCCATGAATACATTGATTTGGCCCATCTTATCCTTCAATCATTTTGTCACTCTCAAACCTTGTGTTCACTAACAAATTATAAACATAAAGCAACATTGTATCCCCCCTTAAATTGTGTCATAAATGTACATTATATTAACTCTTGTTATATTTCCATAGTCAATCCTCTAATGGACCATTTATTTTAGAGTGTAACATTAATAGTTTATATGTGATCTTGGTTATTAACTCCTTGAAACATTGGCCATACTTTGTAATTGACTCTGATTATTGCTTCAACTCTTTTTGTGTGACTCGGTTTATGTGTTTGAATTTTGGATACTCAAAAATCAAATAGAAATTTCTACTTAACTTCAACCTAATTAATCTTGAGGCAATCTAGGTCATATTTGGTGTATCAATTTTGTACAAGTCCTCCAAGAGTGTCAAAAAATAAACTAATATTTCATGAACCATCAATACCATTTTTAGCACACCAATATATTACACAATCCTTCTGGTGACAAGGGACATCTTCCTATTGGTAATCTAAAATATACATTGCAATTCTAGCAAGAAAGCCTCATAATCTAAACTTAAGGAATGAAGTTAGTTTAGATAAATGAGGTGGAACTCATGATCAAACTACAAGTAATTTTAGTTAATTCACAAGCGTGAACAACTCTTTTAAAATTCTAGCACTACTAGGTGAGGAAAGGTGTGCTTAGATATTTTTTACAAGATAACTAAATAGAAATGCAAATAATATGATTGCACAACTTAGTTATACACTATGCAAAAAGATATACCAATATTGTATACCCCTTAAACTAGCTAACTATTCTTGTAGGCCACAAATCTCTAAACAACAAAATACTAAAGATGGAAAGCTAGGTTGATATTCTTAAATTATAATATCATTTATAGTCTCTTACTCATTTATAACATGTAAAAATCAAAAACATGCATAACTATCCATTTAGATAGGTACTAAATGCAAGCTTAAAAAATATTTGGTGCATGAAAGTATTAATGAGAGTATGCATACTAGTAGGACATAGGTTCCAATAATTTATAAAGAATAAAGGATTTATTCATCATAAAATGTGATCAATTATTAAAAGAGGATCAATGCTTAATATATTAGTGGCGTAATGACTTTACCTAAATAAATTAGAAAACACGACTATAAATTTGAGCCTAATAGCTAAATATGAATCAACTAAGAGCAAAACATAATAATTTCATATAAGATCCCATAAATCTAGTTTTACCTTCACTTAAATATAATTCTAAGAATCAAGAAACTTCACATTACAATATTATTTAAAGCTATCCATAAATCAATAAATAATCTTATATACCATTACTATTTTTTTTACTTCTATTAGAAGTAATAGCCTAGCATATGCAGCACTAGAGATGAATGTATCACTCTTTAAAATTCCCTACTAATTTGAGAGACATTCATATTGTTAAGAGGAAAACTACTTATAAAACCTTTCTTCAAATTTAGTAAACAATAAATTATACAAGACTTCAAAATTGAGCTACATTATTTGACATAGGAGATTACTCAAACTTGAGAATGCATCACATAGATTTGGCCATAATATTTCACCTCCTAAGAGAAAACATGTATTTAAAAAAATAAATTTTCCCCTTGATCTTCTACACAATTGGCACATGTACCAATTTGCACCATTGCACTTGGGCTTTGCTAGATGTTTTGACTATCATGTATTTAGTTAATCATGGGTGTGTCTTTTTTACTGGAGTGTTTTCTAGTCAATTCAGTAGCCTACCATTAGCTTATAGCTTGCTCTTTTCAATATTATGTAAAATTAAATATAGGCACCCTTGAACATCTTTCTCCCACACATATGGCTAGAGATTAAGTATGGATATCTAACTTGTTGGTTCATCCTCCCATGATCTTATGGATTTTTTTATGAGTTGACACAAAGTAGGGAATTTTCTCCCACTATACCTCATGTTATTTTATTTTATAATGAAGAGAACCTACAAAATAACTAGTATGAACCATTGTACCAACCATGGTTGTTCATATGATGGTATATTTATTCATTCAACAGATCAATATGACATTTTCTCAAAGAAATTTTATTTGATGACAACATATAACAAGATAGATAGACACATTTTGGAGTTTGTTTCAAGTGATTAATGTTGTCCTTTTTCCTATACAAGGCTTGATAATCTTGTCTCATTAAGTTGGGCTTAAGGAGATTAAAGTTGTATTCCATATTATTCCATTGACTAATTGGTTTTCCATGTCACCCAAAAGGCTTTAGAATAATTAAAGGTAATTCCTTCTATGTCCATCAATATTTTAAGTATGTTCAATTAGAGTGAATTTAAAAGTAAAGACAAATGCATATGTATTTATTTCTAAGTTAAGACATTTCACACTTTATAGAAACTCTAATTGAAGTTTTTTATGATTGTAAGGAGGAGCCTCACATGGCAACTCCTAATGAAGCTCTCAAGTATGAGCACCAAGATAGGTTCAAAAGTTATATAATATGCATCTAGAACAAAGGAACTAAGAACAAATTGAAAAATAAGATAAGGAGAATGTGAATCCCTCTTTGTTGTCTCAAGGTTTCTCTAAAGTAAAAATTAATTTAAAATTCTTGTCCTCCCCAATAAGTGAAGCAAGAGTAAGTTATTTCACATCCTTTATATACACTAGAGAAAGGAAGAATTCATCCCTTTCCTCCAATGAAGAATTGGAAAGTAAGATTTGACAATCATATTGTCACTTCTTCTAATGGTACTACCTAAACATGGATCTTAAAGAAAAATGCAAACATGTAAAAGGCACAACATTTTCTACATCGAAAATAGAGAGGCAATGGCTAACAAAGGTTCCCATGCCCATTTGTCACATATCATGTACATTCTATAAACTTTATCATAATGAAATTCATAATGAAATTCATTAAATAGATTTATTTTATCTTAATAATTATCTTTAATTCAAAATAAAAATAAATATATTTTTTTAATTTTTTTAGAGACATAATTGATTAGGTTTGAATTTCTAATAATTTTGAGGAATAGATTTTCTTTGTTATAATGATTTAACTAAAAAATTTAAATAACTATTTTTCTTTATTGATTACAATTAAAAAATAATAATAATAATTCCAACAAAAAAAAATTCTCTATTTATATTAACTGAAAATAACTTGTAATTTAAAATATATATTTAACATATAATCCATTTATTATAAAAACAAAAAACTCTAGTATCTATAAAATTTAATTATTTATAAAAAATCTACTAAAAAAAAACCCTATTCTAAAATAATGGCTAGGCTGAATGGATGCATAGATGTCACCTTATACAGAAAATCAAGTAGAGAGAGAGAGAAAGGTAGATCCGTTACTTACCCTCCAGTTATATCCATGGACCACCCTGAGTGAGTACAGATCTTGTCAAGGGCATTCTTCCATCCTTCAATATCTTCTCTTGGGTATCGATTTGGATGGCCATAATATTTTTGAAATGCTTGCTTGTACGGACTGGAGTTTCCTTCAGGATATCTAACGTGAGTTGGAACCACGTCATAAAAGAGAGGAATGATCAGGCCTGGGGTTCCAACCATGGCAGCGGCCTCCTTGAGACACCATGCAGAATCTGCATAGCCTTTTGAAAAAATAGGAATGCGTATGGCACTGCGCTTCACTGCTCTTTCCAAGCTCAACCCAATTATTTCTCCCTTTTCCAATTTGTGGGAGTCCAAAAAGACATTGAGTCCGGCAGCAGTGAGAGCTTGATAGAGATGATCAACCAGAGTCTTTCTCACATCTGGTCCCCTGAAACTCAGAAACACATGATATTCCTTATTGCTTCGGAAAGGAATTTTAGCTGTGGGAAGCTTGTATTCTTCAACCTTGAATTCTTCCATTTTAGGAGTTGCAACTGAAAATAGTGGTAGAGAGAATTGAACCCAAGAAAACCTATACAGAACTTGAACGCTATCGCGCAATCCGGTGCTACTTTGTATAAAGCGAAGTCAAGCTTTAGCTTGACGCAAGAGATAACCAGTCATGTCTATACAAGAGATTCCCCAATATCAAATTGACACATGGAAAGGCATGTCTGCTTGAAAGCTTTAACCATGTGAAGCTGTATCTTTAAAAAAAGATCTCGTCACATTCGTTCCGTTTCAAAACGTGCATGGTGGTGATTAGCCAATTAGTTTCACCCACATTCATGCCCTATCACGCATAGCCTTTCAGCATACCAAAGGCCAAAGGTCCATTGACAAATAGTATACTTTTCACATTTTCTTATTTTTCACAAAGTTGTCCTTCATGCAGATGACTACTATAAGAGCACATTTTAAGTAAAAGTTGGCAATTAATTGAGCTTAATTTAATCTTACTTATACAGAGATCAATTTTGATTGCATTCTATTCACTCATTATTCTAGTATTATTCTAGTGTTAGGATGAAATGTGTATATCATTGACATCTCTTATTTGTTTTTATGTTCATCTTTTGTGAAATATCTTGAATATAATTTTATATTAATAAGTGGTACAATGTTTGTAAAGTTTGGCTCTTGCCACAATTCCTATCTAGCCCTATTTACTCTCACTTACTTTTATTTCTACACATTTGTCATTTACCCATCATTATTGTATCCACATTTACCCATCATTTGTCATTGTTTTCCTAAGGTCTATATTTCATCTAATGATGATGATGGATCATGGAGTGTGATATGAAATGTTGATGCAAAAAAGCTTATATAATCAAAATCCAAAAATAATTGAACATTCTATATGGATTGTCAAAATATGTTATCCCTTATGTTTGTCCCTCCCTCAAGATTATGATTTCCTTGTAGGAGATTCATTTATATACAACTCAAGGTAAAACCCACAATGTAGACACTAAAAATTGTTCGAACACTATTTTATCCCCTTTCGTCCTTAAATAATTAAATAATTTTAATTATTTGATTATTCTCTAATGTGATGCTTCTTCTATTATTTAATTAATTCATTCCTATCCTTTTATTTCCTCTTTTGAATAATTCTTTATTTAATTACGTCACTAATGTCCCCTCTCTTCTATAATTAAATAAATTTTATTTATTTAATTGTATATTCCGTTTTTTAATTAAATCATTATTTAATCAAAAAGGACAACTGTCGCATGTCTTCTATAATTAAATAATGTTTTCATTATTTAATTATTCACTTTCCCTCCCAAATTAAATAATTTTATAATTATTTAAGTGTCTCTTATAACCTTTTTTTTGTGCCAACCTCATTATCCATGTCAATATTATCTCTTGACATCCCATTCAATTTCCATCCTTGATTGACATATCATAATTTGACATGCTATGGAAGAAACCTCCTACTTATCAATTGATGAGCTAAAGGGGCTCTATAATGAATGGTTCATAAGGCATAACACTTGCTGAAGGTTTTGCAAATGGGGTTGCAAGCTAAGTGGGCTTAACCTTGGAGGAATCTTCATGGTTAAGTGCACTTGAGCTAGAGCAATACTAGGATGAGTGACCTCCCGAGACAGCCCAAAATCCTTCACCTCTGTGAGCATCACCTAGATGCAATGAGTGCTAAGTGTACCATTCATTATCATGATAGATGGGTTCTTGTGAACCACTACTCATGAAACATGGGTCAATGAGTTTGAATCGAAAACTACACGGTTGAATCTTGATAGCAATATCATAATTTGACACACTATGGAAGAAACCTCCTACTTATCAATTGATGAGCTAAAAGGGCTCTATAATGAATGGTTCATAAGGAATAAAACTTGCTAAAGGTTTTGCAAATGGGGTTGCAAGCTAAGTGGGCTTAACCTTGGAGGAATCTTCATGGTTAAGCACGCTTGACCTGGAGCAATACTAGGATGGGTGACCTTCCAGGATGACCCAATGCTTCACCTCTATAAGCATCACTTAGATGTAATGAGTGCTAAGTGTACCATTCATTATCATGATAGATGGGTTCTTGTGAACCACTACTCATGAAACATGCGTCAATGAGTTTGAATCGAAAACTACATGATTGATTCCTGATAGCAATATCATAGCTTAACACTCTGTGGAAGAAACCTCCTACTTATCAATTGATGAGCTAAAGGGGCTCTATAATGAATGGTTCATTAAGCATGACACTTGCTAAAGGTTTTGAAAATGGTGTTGCAAGCTAAGTGGGATTAAACTTGGAGAAATCTTTATGGTTAAGCGCACTTGAGCTAGAGCACTACTGAGATTGGTGACCTCCTAGGACAACCCAATGCTTCACCTTTGTGAGCATCACCTAGATGCAATGAGTGCTAAGTGTACCATTCATTATCATGATAGATGGGTTCTTGTGAACCACTACTCATGAAACATGGTCAATGAGTTTGACTCAAAAACTACACGGTTGAATCCTGATAGCAATATCATAATTTGACACACTGTGGAAGAAACCTCCTACTTATCAATTGATGAGCTAAAGGGGCTCTATAATGAATGGTTCATAAGGCATAACACTCGCTGAAGGTTTTGCAAATGGGGTTGCAAGCTAAGTGGGGTTAACCTTGGAGGAATCTTTATGGTTAAGCGTGCTTGAGCTAGAGCAATACTAGGATAGGTGACCTCCCGGGACGACCCAATGCTTCACCTCTATGAGCATCACCTAGATGCAATGATTGCTAAGTGTACCATTCATTATCATGATAAATGGGTTCTTGTGAACCACTACTCATGAAACATGGGTCAATGAGTTTTACTCAAAAACTACATGGTTGAATCCTGATAGCAATATCATAATTTAACATGATGTGGAAGAACCTCCTACTTATCAATTGATGAGCTAAAGGGGCTCTATAATGAATGGGTAATGGGGTTACAAGCTAAGTGGGCTTAATCTTGGAGGAATATTCGTGGTTAAGCATGCTTGAGTTGAAGCAATACTGAGATGGGTGACCTCCCGAGACAACCCAATGCTTCACCTCTGTGAGCATCACCTAGATGCAATGAGTGCTAAGTGTACCATTCATTATCAAATGATAGATGGGTTCTTGTGAACCACTACTCATGAAACATGGGTCAATGAGTTTGACTCAAAAACTACACAGTTGAATCTTGATAGCAATATGATAATTTGACACGTTGTGGAACAAACCTCCTACTTATCAATTAATGAGCTAAAGGGGCTCTATAATGAATTGTTCATAAGGCATAACACTTGTTGGAGGTTTTGTAAATGGGGTTGCAAGCTAAGTGGGCTTAACCTTGGATGAATCTTCATGGTTAAGCGTGCTTGAGCTAGAGCACTACTGGGATGGGTGACCTCTCGGGACAACCCAATGCTTCAACTCTGTGAGCATCACCTAAATGCAATGAGTGCTAAGTGTACTATTCATTATCATGATAGATGGGTTCTTGTGAACCACTACTCATGAAACATGGTTCAATGAGTTTGACTTGAAAACTACACGATTGAATCCTGATAGCAATATCATAATTCAATTCTAGCCATTCATCCTCATATTGGCCCTAATTTAGCCTTAACCCTATTTCATACTACAACATTCTTGGCCATTGATTGACATATTTTATTGGCTTTTAATCTTAGCCCTTTATTTCAATTTGACTTTCTATAAAAGACACCTATCATTGTCATTTCAACCTATCTAGTTTATGCACAAGTACATGTTAGTGCGACAACTACTATCTTCAATATTTTGCTATCATTATCATTAGGCTATTATTGAATACTCAAATATGAGGTCATCAAGCATATTCAAGTAAAATGGAGGACAATAGAGGTCAAGCAACCATGGTATAGGTAATATTTGCTTTATGTTTATGTTTCTATGTTGGATTGTACTTTATTGTTGATTTATGGCTTTATGGTTATAGTTTTGATGTTTTATAACCTTAACCTGAATTTTACCCTAGATTACACAACACACAAGAAAAAATCTATAATTCAAATATTCCAATTCTAATTCTAATTTTCTTTCCCTTTTCAACTAGTCGTTGTGAGACAAAATGGTGCATGTTAATGCAACATGTTATGTTTTGATATTTAAAGACATGCAATATGCACTTAAATATATATCAAGGAAAATGCAAGAAAATTTCAAGGATAAACATTGGAGCATACTTCAATTTGTTAAAGGGAGAAACAACCTCATCTACTTATAGACCACTTACATGATGGTGAATGTTGTCTTTGAATATTCACTCCAAGCCATCAAATCAATCCATCTAAGGGTATGACTTAGGATAACTTGACCCTACCAATCTAACATATTCCTCAAAGTATCTCTTGACACCATAATCCTTACATGCCTACTAGACAAAAGAGACCAAGGTGAACATGTTTTTGAAATTTTTATTTCACTAGTTTAGATCCACATGTTAGAGTTCACATCTAAAATAGCTAGAATAGAACCTACAATGTTCAAGATTGAATTGCAAGGTTTTCTACACCTTTTCTAATAATGAGACAATCATCATACTAGGACATACATTTGTTTGACAATGACAAATCAACTTTGCAAGAAGCCATAGTTGTTTTCATATCATTGGTCCTATACTTAAATACCCTAATCATTCACATTTAATTTCTAAATATTTATAATTAATGTTACCAAATCTCATATAATTTAATCTAAGTTTATTTATCTTTCTTAATTGTATTTATTAGATTAGATTAGATTTATTTATATAGTATGACTATAACTTTGGTGAAATAAACATATCCTACATCCCTTAAGGTTTTTCCTTATGGTTTTACCTTCTAGATTAGGATTTTTAACTATATGTTTTATGATTATCATATTAGTGAAAAATATTGAAATTTGAGGATGATTGTAATTGTTTCATCTTTTTATCTCATAGTTGTAGTTAATTGTTTATGCAATAAGGTACCGAAGACCTTAATCTTCCATTATGAAGGAGTGCTCATCTCATCCTACCTAGATGTAATAATTGATGGCTAAGCATTTAAGATATCAAATGTATTGGTATATCTACATTTCTCACCAAAAGCACACTAAGATCTTCACCTTCTATTGCAAACTATACACCATAATATTTACGCTAATTGTAGACTAAAATCTATACACTGATTTACTTAAAAAACATGAATTCCTCTACACTGATAAATCATCCTCTTGATACCAAAATTTGAATAATTGATCTATATCAAAAGCTCCCTTTATTAAAGGGGATTACACTTATGGGATGTGTACAAGTGCATGTCCCCTAGCACTACCTTTTTTATGTATAAAATCATTCATAAAAATATCTACCTTGATGTCAAAAGCATTACACTTGGGTTTAATATAGGCACATATCCCCTAACACCACATAAACTATCTATAAAATTATACATATAATCAAATTATAGCATGGAATTATAGTGAATTCAAAGTTTCATCTATCCTAAAATATATTGTGACTCTAAATACAATCATTTACATTTTTATCTTTAATAATATGCATACATTTTTGGGTGATCCCACAATAGTGGTTTACAATTTTTGGCCAAACTGGACACTGATATTTTTTTTTAACACAATCTCCACATTCGGGCACCTATAGCAATTAAACCGTAAGGAATTTGAAGATGATGCAAACTAGAGTCTTGTCAAATTTTGTCTGTAGATTCTAAAAATATTTTTTTCAATTTTTTTGGAATCAGATTGCACTTATTTTTCCATCTCCCACGAAAATTGGTTTTTTTCAAAAAACAACATTTTTAAAAAGTGACGCACACTATATAATGCATAACTTTTTTTCCTTGAAAGATAAAATTCAATTCTTTCAAATTTAGATTTATAACTTTGATATCAAGTGCTTCCACTTGGTTAGATAGTTTTTTATTGAATATTTTTTCTTTAATCAAATTTCAAAGTCAAATCAATTACAATTCAGACATAACACACTGTATAACACATAACTTTTACTGTATGTATCGAAATTCTTTGTTTTTTTTTTTGTTGGATCAAGGACTCCAATATCTGGCGCACTCGTATTTTTAAATTTTGTTTTTGATAATATTCTATTTTTCCACTTGTGCAGAACAAAGAGTTTTGTTTTCTGTGAAAAACCTATATTTAATAAAACTTAAAAAACAAATAGATAATATAATCAAAACATACTAAAATTATATTCGTTGGATAGCTCATTTTGAGGGGAACCCGATACTAGTTGGGTTTCTGAGATCTCCTCCATTTTCATTCTCAAATCGAGCTTCGAACCGCAAAATTTTCAGCAATTCTGGTGCCTTAGGAAGCAAGGATGAAAAAAGATGGGTTTGGCCGAACAAGTGTTCAGTCGAATAAATTAGAAATGTTCGGTCGAATAGGGGTTCGACTGAACCCCTGTTCGACTGAACCACCCACATATGAGATTAAAAAAAGGAATTTAAATTGGTTCGACCGAACATACTAGACATGTTCGGTTGAACACCTTGTTTTTAATATTAATATAGATAATATTTATATTGCTTTTAAATGATAACTTAAATTTGATGGCCATATGACCGTATTTAAAGATTTTTGCTGTAGAATACAATCAAAATTTTAAAAAGATTGTAAAAGGAGATATTTTAGATAAACTGTGAAAATTTATATAGAATTATAATGATATATATGTTTGATTTATATATAATTTTACATACACTAAGGTATATCATAATGTTTTAAGGGCACCCTTGAATAGATAACCGTAATTAAAAAATTTGTTGACAGGTAAATTCGACCATCAAATTTAATCCTTGGTAGGAGGGAGATACTTCAAAGAGAGAGGGGGGCGAGTGGGAGAGAGATAAAGGGTAGGGGGTCCTAGGGTTTAAGGGTTAAGGGTAGAGGAGCTCGAGAGGGAGAGTGGGTAGGAGGGAGACTTTTTAGAGAGAGAGGGGGGGAGTGGGAGAGAGATAAAGGGTAGGGGATGTACAAGGCTTAAGGGTAGAGGGGAGAGGGGGAGAGGGAGTAGGAAGGAGAGACTTGAGAGAGAGAGGGGGGAGTGGGAGACAGATTAAGGGTAGGGATGTACAAGGGTTAAGGGTAGAGGGGAGACAGGGGGAGGAGGTAGGACGGAGATACTTGAAAGAGAGAAGGGGGGAGTGGGAGAGAGATCAAGGGTAGGGTT
>VDFB02055140.1:55305-72336 GCA_007258455.2 Sequoia sempervirens
AAAACCTGATGTTGATTGCCTGAATCTGATGGCCTCTACACAAAGCTTCTCGTTCCAGCTTCGAAATCTCTTCTACAAACTCTTGTGCTCGAACTCGAATCCAATCCTTTGTTCAGAAGACTTCTCCAAAACAACACCAGTAACAGATTTCTAATTCCTTTCAAGAACTCTCTCAAAACAAAACAAAAGAATCCAATATCTTTTCTAAATTTTCATAATACAAATCCAAAATCTTATTCAACTTCTGTAACAATCCTCCTCTGTCTGTGCAAAAACTCCCATAAGTTCTTAATTAATTCCCAAAAGGTAATGTCCCCCTCTTCAAAAACTCTAAAAAATCAAAATTAAAAGAAAATCCTTCTTTAAAAGCAAGCTTTTTAATTAGATCTATATTCCTATTGGCTCACACCATCTTTTCATTCTTTTATTTGTTTTATTGCTTTAATTTCTATTTTTGCAACTTTTCTTGCACCTCACATTACATATTTATTTTAAATAAATTATTCTCATAATTATCCACCACCAATTAATTGATTAAAATAATTAAGCCATATTTAATATTTAATTATTATTTAATTGCAATATATGATTTTCAAAAATAATTAAATTATCTAAAAATATATAAAAGAATTTAATCTAACATTGAAATAAATAATTATTTCCATCATCAAAATGAATCATAACTTATGCAATGCTACCTTGACAAAATACAACATAACACATAACGCAAAACACAAAGATGACAATTACATAAAAAACCAACTATACCAAACAAATGAGACGACCTGACATCATGGAATGGGAGGACTTCATCATCACCTTTGTATCAACATTTATTCATTGGGTTATTCTGTGCTCGCCCTGTCCTGCCGAAGCAGGTGGAATCGAGACTTGTACTGCGAAACTCGTGATACAAACGGTTGTGTACATGTGCATATATATATATATATAATCAAAGCATTAAATTAGTAATCGTGATTGTGAGAAGGAATCAAACATAGTAGGGCACTCATGAACTAATGATGCTATATTGTCCTTCATCACACCTTATCCTAACAATTATAATTCCACCGATAAAATAACATTTTAAACTAACAATTCATCTTATGACATAATTCATTAACGTCCATTGCATCATAATATAATTCTAAAAATCAACTAACATAACCAACCATAATATCCTATGAAATAATCATGTCCATAATGAAATACATCATCTAAACATCTAACTAACCCAATCAACCAATACCATCATAGTCACAAGTAGCAAACTAAACGATTGAAAAATACTAAATCCTACTAGTAAGAGGGAGGGGTATTACAGACATTACTTCTAAGTAGGAAATATGGAATTCGCGCCTACTTCTGAAACTATCATTTGTGAAGCGTTTAAATACATAATTAACAAAATCTAAGAACTACTTTCCCATAAGGTTCAATACTTTGTTAATGAAGACATTGGATCTATAGCAGCTTTATTTCTAGAATAGTTATGATGTTATTTGTTAAGTGAAGGGATTGTTCTATGGTTTTAATCTATGGCTTCTTTTCAAAATTTTAAAACAATTTTGTTGTTATCTCTAGTTTCATTTTCATATATGCACACCCACTTTAGTTTAGCTACTGTGTAAGGTGGCATAGGGGAGGTGATGTTGTTCCTTTACTTTTTATTATTTATTTATTTATTTGACAAGTTTTTAAATAAAGAACGCAATTATTATTTTTTTAAACAAAACAAATAATCGACATGCTAAATATTAACTGATCATATACATACACATATACTTCATTTCATTCAAATACAAACAACATAATCAACTATGTCCTTTGGGGCCCACGAGGTCAAATCAAAATAGACATTACTAAACATCAACTCATAAGATATCAAAAGGAACTATAAATAACAACATAAGATATATACATACGTAGATTCCATCACAAGATAAAACCATGAGAAATTACATAGCCAAATAAAGTTACAAAGTAGATAACTATATTACAACACCTTTCAAATTTTACATCATATCAATATAGTTACATCATGATTCCCAAACATGTGGGATGAATACAATATACAAGATTATCAAAATACAAAGAGATCAACTGGAATAAATCTTTGATTGGATAAGATTGAAGCCAACGAACGTTGATGGGGAACCCAACGGTGTGCGGAGCATGTTCCACCCGACCACCCTCGTGCTAAGAGGTGACAGAGAAGTAAGTTCGACCAAGAATATCAACTGACCAAGACTGACGTACAAGTATACAAAAAGTGCCAACATAGAACCATAACACAAAACTCCAAATTACAATGAAACAAATAATAGCATCGAACAATAATACCATAAAGTACAAGATGAGATCATAAAGTACACCAAGAATGTATTAAGACATTTAAATCATAAATCAATTTATATCCATTAAATCAACAATACAATTCAACTCCCATAACCTACTTCCAGAGGAACACAATAAAACAAAACACATGGGCAACTAGGGGAGAGTGTCATCGCATAGCCTACATGGGTTATCCTGGCCCTTCCTCCAAGCTGAGGCACCGGCCCCCATCTATGGATATCCTGGACCTTCCTCCTACTTGAGGCGTCGGCACCATAGGGTAGCTCATGCGGAGCCGTAGACCTCTCATGAAGACGAGGTCACGACCTTGCCCACCACGGTCTTCTCAGCCTTCCATTAGTCTACGGAAGAACTAATGAAGACGAGGCATCCATTTTAAATCTTGTAATGATATTACTACCCAACCCTCCTAAGTTAATTATTAGGTTTTCACTTGTTTACTAACTCACTTGTGGGTTATCCTAAGCCCTTCCCCTTAAATAGGGCGCCGGCCCCCACGAGGAGCCACTCTCCCTAGAGACCCACCAAAACCAAGAGGAAATAGGGGTTGTACGATTCCAATCATGAACATCAAAATACAACAACCAAAACCATATACGAGGCATAAACCATATCGCAAATTAAATACGATAACATAATCTCTTAATTCGGTACACCCCATCCATAAAAATATAACTCAACAGAACTCAAGATGAAAGGTATAAATTCAACAAAATCATCATCCTCTGGAAGACTAAAGTGTTAACACAAAAAGGGTTCCCACATCAATGAATCAACAAAGTCCCAACCCATCAATGCAACAAGATTTAATTACAAGAATAAAGATAAAAGAAATAACTTATTTAATTCCATAACAGATTCAATAATAAATTCTATTCCTAAAGTATATTCACACTAAAACCATAAATAAATAAACAGTGCTGTCATACATTCGTAATAGATTTTTTTTTTCCACTAACAATATCCTCTCAAGCTGTAATTTAACAAATCAATAAGAACATATTTCTTTCTATTTTACTATTATTTTCATTATAACAAATTCTGCTTTATTTTAATCAGAAAAGAAACAGAATCTATATATATATTTTTTGAAAAACAGTTAAATTAACAGAATATAAAATTTAATCAGAAAAGAAACAATATATATATATATGTATTTTTCTAAATAACAGTTAAATTAGTTAAATAATACTGCAATAGTTGAATAGAGGAATCCGAATAAATAAATTAATAAAAATATATATATATAAATATATATATATATTTATAAAAGTATGTTTCAAAATACATATATAAATCATATTTATATATATATAGATTTATAAAATAAATTCTGTACGAAGAAAACTAATATAAAATTCATGTTTTTCTAAAATAAAGTTTACACATACAAAATTTCAAATGGGAAATTTTTATCCCAAATTGCATAAGCACGAAAGTAATATGCCCGTCATGGCAGCCTACTTGATCACCACTGCTAGCCTTTGATTGCCGTGGATAGTCCGCAGACTGTCACACGGTACCCCCCGGCGGTGTGGTGGGTACGGCCGAGGCCGAACCACCACACAGCCATATTATAAAATATAAACAACCCCAAAATATGTGAACAGTGCCGACGAATTTGAATTCACGGGTTTCAATAAATTTTAATGTTTCATTCAAAATTTTAACATATAAATAATTATATATGTATATATATATATTTATATATATATATATATATATATATATCTAATATATATATATATAAATATATGTATATATATATATATATGCGCAGGAACCTAAACATTTCGAAATCAGGGAAAATAATCACTGTTCTCTGAACAGTAGAAATATTTTGCAACATACAGGCATATGGAGATTATCATACTCCCAGAAATTACTTGAAAGAAAATTGCTCATTTCCAGATTTCAAATAAAAACCCCCTTTTAAATGAACAGCCCAGAACCCACATAAATTCTATTTGGACAAATCATAATCACAATCCCTGGTTTATTTTCAGTGCTTAAATAATAACCCCAATAGATTTTCTTCCTACCATTATTTAATTTTCAACCCTAAATACAAATTTCATTCACAGGGAACAATTCCTATTTTAACAGAAGATAATTAATTAAAAGAAAAGAACCTGGCATCCTTCGCTTGCAGAAAATTGAAGAAGCCTTGTCCCTCTTGTTGAACCAATTCCTTGCTGCCGATCTTCCAGCAACAGATCCAAATCTTCCTTCCTCTTCACCAATTTTCTCCAGAAAACAGAAAAAGAAACTAAGGATAGAAAATGATTGAAAATAAAATTTCTCCAGCATTTGAACCATCCCCTCAAACAAAGAAACCCCTTCTTAAAATCCATGCCCAGGAATCCTTTCAATTTCCTCTTCCCATGAATACCAGAGGTCACATTTCAAGAAATAAGTCCAAATAATATTTAACCTTAATTCCTTTTTGTTGCCTTTTCCTTATTTCATTTTCATTTTTCATGCATTTGATTAAAACTAAATAAATTTAACTCCACAAACATGAACTTTTATTTAAATAAATATATACATCCTTCCATAATACTTTATTAACTAATTACTTTCATATTAAAACAATTAAAATCAACCATTTGCAAAAAAAAAAAATGCAATATTTTTAGCACTACCACTAATATTTATGCATTGCCATATTTAATTATTATTTTATGTTTTTATTTTATTAATTACTTAATTATTTAAATTACTACATAAAACCATACTCACATTAAATAAATCATAAAATCACAATGACATACAAAGACCAATACAAGCAATACAATGAATATGACCAAGATGCACAAACCAAGAAGATACAGGACTGTTGACACCTTGGAACGAAGTTACTTTCATGTCACCTTTATTCAACTTTCTGCCATTGGGTTGGTTCAATGCTCGCCCAGACCTATTGAAATAGGTGGAATCGAGTCTTATTCCTACAAAGCCTGCATCCAACAAGGTGATATCCAATATACATACATAAAATCAATTACAAAGCATTGTGAGAAGGATTCACAATGTAGCAGGGCACTCGTGAATGAGTGATGCTACCTGTCCCCTCACCAAAACATATCATCATATAAAGCATTATAAATTTACCTTAATTTGCATTAATATCATCAATTACTATTTTCTAGTCTACTGAATTCCAAATAATTTCATCAAACGATCATAATAAAAATATCATCATAATATCCATTGCATCATAAGAGTATATAATCAGTAACAGTCTAAGCTACCACAACATAAAATCAACAGTATCATCAAACCAGAATGTGCCGAACAAAACCATAGAGAATGTCAAAAATCAAACAGTATCATGAGGGGTATTACATCCTCTCCCCCAAGAATTCGGCTTACTCCTAGAAGCCAGTAAAAAGATAAGGATAAGAATCCCTGATACGAGAGACATCCTCCCAAGTAGCTGAAGCCTCATCATTCGGGTCCCACTAAACCCGCACCTGATCAATCTCTCTGCCTCTGAGGGTAAGTCACCGAAGCTAAAGCACGGGCATAGGCTCGAGTGCCAGCTACCCGTCCTCATCCTGAAGAGCATTCCAATCCAGAACATGAGTAACATCAGGAAAATATGGTCTAAGAACATAAACATGAAATACATCGTGGATCCGCGACAAACTAGGTGGCAAAGCTAAACGGTAAGCAATAGGTCCAATCCGCTCCAACACCTCAAAGGGTCCAATGAAGCGAGGCGCAAGCTTCGAACCCTTTCCGTAACAAATTGGGCTCTTCCGCGGGTGCACTTGAAGGAACACCTGATCACCCACTGCAAACTGCCGATCAACTCTATGAGTGTCAGCATACTTCTTCTGTCTATCTTGAGTAGCTACAAGATGCTCCTGAATGCGAGACACCTACTGCTCCATATCTCTAAGCATTTCGGGTCCAAGAAGCACCCTGTCCTCCAATCGATCCCAACTCAGAGGAGTACGACAAGGATGACCGTACAAATCCTGAAAAGGTGCCATACCAATAGAACTATGGTACTCGTTGTTATATGCAAACTCAACCAAGTACAGATAGTCCTCCCAACGTGATTGTTGATCCATGACATACATGCGAAGCATATCCTCAAGCACCTAGTTAACCCTCTCAGTTTGACCATCAGTCTCAGGATGATAAGCAAAACTGAAATTCAACTTCATTCCCAAAGATTGCTACAAAGATGTCCATAATGCAGACGTGAATACCAGATCTCTGTCAGATATGATCCTCTGTGGTATTCCATGCAATCTAACTATATCATTCATGAACACCTTAGCAACATAAGATGCCGTATACAAAGATCGAATAGGAGAAAAATGAGTTACCTTAGTCAATCTGTCAACTGTGACCATAATAGCATCATGTCGTCTAGATGACATAGGCAACCCAACAATGAAATCCATGGAAATAACATCCCATTTCCACTCCGGAACAAGGTGAGGCTGTAGCAATCCTACTGGATGATGATGTTCAGTCTTCACTCTCTGACATTCAAGACATCGAGCCACAAAGTCAGTGATATCCCGCTTCATTCCTGACCAAAAATAGAGCGGTAGAGATCCGCATTTTTCTGTAACTCAAGGATGTGCGCTGGAGTGCTTTCATTGACCTTATCATCAAAATCAAATTACGAGAGAGATATGGAAAATTACGTAACCCACAACCCGTCCGAGGAAGGCATAAAAGCTTCATCAAAATCAACGAATAACCAGCAAATTTCCTTCAAAGAAACTTCACCTGATTCTACCTCGACTACCTCACGAATACCAACTACTCTGAAGGAAGGGGCTGCAGAATCGACTCTTCCGTCCACCTTAAGAGACATTGAAACCTCATGCCTACGACGACTTAGAGCGTCAGCCACCACATTTTCCTTACCCTGAATATACTTGACCTCAAAATCATACTCACACAAAAATTCCATCCACCTCCTCTGCTTGGCATTCAAATTCAGCTGAGTGAAGATGTATTGCAAACTTCGATGATCTGTATGCAACTCAAACCAGTGCCCTAACAAAAAGTGCCTCCATCTCACAAGAGCATGAACCACTGCGGCCAATTCAAGGTCATGTGTGGGATAATTGAGTTCATGATCTTTTAACTTCCGAGATTCATAGGCAATCACTCTCCCATCCTGCATCAATACAGCACCAAGACCCTCCAATGAGGCATCAGTACAAACCACGAAATCACCTGAAGGATCCGACACTGCCAAAATTGGAGCACTAGTCAGTTTCTCCTTAAGGGTTTGGAAAGCTAACTGACACTGCTCTGTCCAAAGAAATTTCTTTCCTTTCCTCTGAAGTGATGTGATAGGATGCACAATCCTCGAAAAGCCCTGTACGAACCTTCGGTAATACCCAGCTAAACCCATGAAACTGCGAACTTCTGAGACATTAGTGGGCACGGGCCACTCCATAATAGCCTGGATTTTAGTAGGATGAACAGAAATTCCCTCACTAGAAATCACATGGCCCAAATACTGAACTTCAGTCTTATAAAAGTCACACTTTTCCAGATTGGCATACAACTGGTTATCCCTTAAACACTGCAAAACTTGTTTTAGATGCACCTCATGTTCCTCCATAAACTTAGAATAAATCAAAATATCATCTAGAAACACGAGGACGAACCTATCCAAGTAAGTTCGAAACACCCCATTCATTAGACTCATAAAGACTGAAGGTGCATTCATTAACCCAAACGGCATCACTGTGAACTCGTAGTGTCCGTACCGAGTACGAAATGCAGTTTTATGAATATCGGCCTCTGCTATCCGCAACTGATGATACCCTGATTAAAGGTCGATTTTGGAAAATACCTTTTCCCCTTTTATTTGATCAAAGAGGTTATCAATCCTGGGAAGGGGATAACGATTCTTTACTGTTACCTTATTCAATTGCCAGTAATCGATACAAAGGCGGAGAGACCCATCCTTCTTTTTGACAAAGATCACTGGTGCTCCCCAAGGAGAAACACTAGGGCGGATAAACCCCTTAGCTAACAATTTTTCTAACTATAGACGAAGCTCTTGGAGCTCCTGTGTGGTCATCCTATAAGGAGCCCGAGAGATAGGCTCTGCTCCAGGTACCAGATCTATCTTGAAATCCACCTCTCACCTAGGAGGCATTCCAGGAATCTCATTAGGAAAGACATTAGAAAATTCTGCAAGAAGAGGGTAATCATTCAATGACACCTCACGACTATCCTCCAACTCAAGGTCACTAACCGATACTGCAAAGAGCTGACAACCCTGACGAAAAAACCTTTTTAACTACATAGCTGAGATCATTCTCAAAGTAACAGGCCTCTGAACACCCACAATTTCCACCTCAGTACCAAAATCATTCACACACCGCACTGTTTTACGGCGACAATCTAACAAAGCACAGTGCGAGCTTAGCCAATCCATGCCCAAGACTACATCATAAGAACCAAGTGGAAGAATTCTGAGGTCCACCTTAGTCGACATTGCCCCTAACTCTAACCTACAACCTTGCACCAACTTCTCAACCACAACCTTAGATCCTGAAGCTAACTCAACCTGCCACTTTTCGCTTTGCTTTATTGCCCCCAGTTTACAACGCTCAACAACTAAAGGAGATATAAAAGAATCAGATGCACCAGAATCAAAAAGTACTGAAATGTTAAACTTATGTAATGAACCTGTAGTCTCAATGATGGTGCTCTGATGGTCCGCCTGCCGATTATCCACTATTGCGAAGACTCGGTGAGATCTCCTTGCGTCTCCCACTATCGGCTCAAACATAGCTGGTTTCTGACTAAATTTTGAAGCGCTCTTCTGAGGACACATCCTAGCAATATGCCCTTGCTTCCCACATGAGAAACATCCAGAACCTCGACCAAAACCTCTTCCCCCAGATGGAGCATTCAATTGCTGAAAACTCCCACGACTAGGTGGAGACTGAAAACTCAAAGTAGGCTGCTCCTGACGAACACGATTCTGGCTTCGATCCCTACGAAACTAAAACTGACCACCCTGTTGAGAAGTAGCATTCTTGTGCTTCGATTGAGACTGCTACTGCTGACCCCCTCTTGAAGGCCCAAAATGACTCTTAGAAGGTCCTGCTGACTATGTCTGACCCCCTTGAGAAACAGCTCTAGGAGTGGGCACACTACCAATCTGCACTCCTACATGACCTCCCAACGCCATAGCCAAGTTTTCCTCTACCAAACGAGCCTTCTTGACAGCAACTTCCATGGTCTTAGGCTCAAAGACCCTTACACCACCACTGATGCATGCATTCAAACCTCGAACAAAGTGCTAAACCAACATCCCTTCATCATGGCTAATCCCTGCATACTGTTTCAGTTCATAGAAGCGACGTTCATACTGCTCCACTGACATTGCCATTTGCTTAAGATCGTGAAATTCATCTGCCCTGCGCTGCCTCCAATGATCTGAGAGGAAGCGAGCCCTGAACCTTTCCAAGAAGAATTCCCAAGTGACCATACTGATATCCATATGCAACTTTTGTTCCTCAAGCTGCCACCAAGTGGACGCAAAACCCCGCAAATGCATAACAGGGCATCGAGCCTTAGTATTACTACCATAGGGGTGCATTGTGAAGCATCGACCCAAATCAATTAACCAGGTCTCAGCCTCCAATCCTCCTCCAGAGCCATCGAAGGTAGGTGGATGAGCTCTCATTAAATCCCTCATATGACCAGCTAATAAAGCATCCTAATCAACTGAAGTTCCCCTACGCCTTGGAGACCTTTCTCTTTCTCTCTCAACCAGCTGATCCCCATTAGGTCTAGGGCCCAATCTATCAAGAAGCTCACCCAAAAGATGTTGCAACTGCCCATCCAACCCCGGCTGTTCCAGATTCGGTCCACCACCCGACAGATTGTTCTGAGAATTCTGATGCTCCTCAGACTCAGGACCGTGAGAACTTGGCGGTGAAGGATTCAGTTGGTTGGCCCCATGGCCACCACCTCGGCCTCTTCCTCGGCCTCTAACTCTACCTCTACCTCTGCCTCTAGGCATGCTTATGCACAACAAGACAAGGGTACACATGAGCTCAAGAGCCAACACACAAAGGTTACCTAGTAGACATAACTACCCAGAGACCCCAGCGTGTGCAACCTTGGCTCTGATACCAAGTTGTAACGCCTGCCGTGCAAGCCCCAAAGAACAACAAATAAAGAACGCAATTTTTTTTTAAACAAAACAAATAATCGACATGCTAAATATTAACTGATCATATACATACACATATACTTCATTTCATTCAAATACAAACAACATAATCAACTATGTCCTTTGGGGCCCACGAGGTCACATCAAAATAGACATTACTAAACATCAACTCATAAGATATCAAAAGGAACTATAAATGACAACATAAGATAAAACCATGAGAAATTACATAGCCAAATAAAGTTACAAAGTAGATAACTATATTACAACAACTTTCAAATTTTACATCATATCAATATAGTTACATCATGATTCCCAAACATGTGGGATGAATACAATATACAAGATTATCAAAATACAAAGAGATCAACTGGAATAAATCTTCGACTGGATAAAACTGAAGCCAACAAACGTTGATGGGGAACCCAACGGTGTGCGGAGCACGTTCCACCCGACCACCCCCGTGCTAAGAGGTGACAGAGAAGTAACTTCGACCAAGAATATCAACTGACCAAGACTGACGTACAAGTATACAAAAAGTGCCAACATAGAATCATAAAACAAAACTCCAAATTACAATGAAACAAATAATAGCATCGAACAATAATACCATAAAGTACAAGATGAGATCATAAAGTACACCAAGAATGTATTAAGTCATTTAAATCATAAATCAATTTAAATCCATTAAATCAACAATACAATTCAACTCCCATAACCTACTTCCAGAGGAACACAATAAAACAAAACACATGGGCAACTAGGGGAGAGTGTCATCGCATAGCCTACATGGGTTATCCTGGCCCTTCCTCCAAGCTGAGGCACTGGCCCCCATCTATGGATATCCTGGCCCTTCCTCCTACTTGAGGTGTTGGCACCATAGGGTAGCTCATATGAAGTCGTAGACCTCTCATGAAGATGAGGTCACGACCTTGCCCACCACGACCTTCTCAGCCTTCCATTAGTCTGTGGAAGCACTAATGAAGATGAGGCATCCATTTTAAATCTTGTAATGATATTACTACCCAACCCTCCTAAGTTAATTATTAGGTTTTCACTTGTTTACTAACTCACTCATGGGTTATCCTGAGCCCTTCCCCTTAAACGGGGTGCCGGCCCCCATGAGGAGCCACTCTCCCTAGAGACCCACCAAAACTAAGAGGAAACAGGGGTTGTACCATGCCAATAATGAACATCAAAATACAACAACCAAAACCATATACGAGGCATAAACCATCTCGCAAATTAAATACCATAACATAATCTTTTAATTCGGTACACCCCATCCATAAAAATATAACTCAACAGAACTCAAGATGAAAAGGTATAAATTCAACAAAATCATCATCCTCCAGAAGACTAAAGTGTTAACACAAAAAGGGTTCCCATATCAATGAATCAACAAAGTCCCAACCCATCAATGCAACAAGATTTAATTACAAGAATAAAGATAAAAGAAATAACTTATTTAATTCCATAACAGATTCAATAATAAATTCTATTCCTAAAGTATATTCACACTAAAACCAGAAATAAATAAACAATGCTGTCATACATTCGTAATAGAATTTTTTTTTTTCCACTAACAATATCCTCTCAAGCTGTAATTTAACAAATCAATAAGAACATATTTCTTTCTATTTTACTATTATTTTCATTATAACAAATTCTGCTTTATTTTAATCAGAAAAGAAACAATATATATATATTTTTTTTTTTCTAAATAATAGTTAAATTATGGAATATATAGTTAATCGAGAAAAGAAACAATATATATATATATATATATTAGCAAAAATGAATAATCTGTGGGTTAGAGAAATTGGAATAAATAAATTAATAAATATATATATATACGTATATATATATATATATAAATATATATATATATAAATATATATATATATATATATATAAATATATATATATAAATATATATATACATATATATATATATATATATATATATATATATACATATATATAGATTTATAAACTAAAGAATCCACATATACATGAATACTCAAATTTGTGTTTTTAAATAAGTTTGTACATACAAAATTTGAAATAGAAATTACATCCCAGCGGAGCCACGGGTAATATGCTGGCCGTGATCTGGACTCCTCAGCGTGCGGACTGCCGTGGATATTTGTCACATAGTACCCTTGGTGAGTGTGGGTAGGTATGTGAGGCCGAACCACCACAGCCATATTATAAAATATAAACAAACCCAAAAAATATATGTGAGCAGTGCCGGCAATTTGAATTCAGTTTTTCAATAAATTGTAATGTTTCATTGAAAATTTTAACATATAAATAATTATGTGTATATATATATATTATATATATATATCTAATATATATATATATATATATATATATATATATATATATATATATTTATATATATATATCTAATATATATATATATATATATATATATATATATATATATATATATATATATATATATATATATATATGCGCAGGAACTAGAACATTTCGAAATCAGGGAAAATAATCACTGTTCTCTGAACAATAGAAATATTTTGCAACATACAAGCATATGGAGATTATCATACTCCCAGAAATTAATTGAAAGAAAATTGCTCATTTCCAGATTTCAAATAAAAACCCCCTTTTAAATGAACAGCCCAGAACCCACATAAATTCTATTTGGACAAATCATAATCACAATCCCTGGTTTATTTTCAGTGCTTAAATAATAACCCCAATAGATTTTCTTCCTACCATTATTTAATTTTCAACCCTAAATACAAATTTCATTCACAGGGCACAATTCCTATTTTAACAGAAGATAATTAATTAAAAGGAAAGAACCTGATGTCCTTCGCTTGCAGAAAATTGAAGAAGCCTTGTCCCTCTTGCTGTACCAATTCCTTGCTGCCGATCTTCCAGCAACAGATTCAAATCTTCCTTCCTCTTCACCAATTTTCTCCAGAAAATAGAAAGAAACTAAGGACAGAAAATGATTGAAAATAAAAATTTCTCCACCATTCGAAAAACCATCCCCTCAAACAAAGAAACCCCTTCTTAAAATCCATGCCCATGAATCCTTTCAATTTCCTCTTCCCGTGAATACCAGAGGTCACATTTCAAGAAATAAAACCAAATAATATTTAACCTTAATTCCCTTTTGTTGCCTTTTCCATATTTCATTTTCATTTTTCATGCATTTGATTAAAACTAAATAAATTTTAAATCCACAAACATGAACTTTTATTTAAATAAATATATACATCTTTCCATAATACTTTATTAACTAATTACTTTCATATTAAAACAATTAAAATCAACCATTGTAGGATACAAAATAAATGTAATATTTTTATTACTACTAATATTTATTCATTGCCATATTTAATTATTATTTTATGTTTTTATTTTATCAATTACTTAATTATTTAAATCACAATATAAAACCATACCCACATTAAATAATTCATAAAATCACAATGACATACAAAGACCAATACAACAATACAATGAATATGACCAAGACGCACAAACCAAGAAGATACAGGACTGTTGACACCTTGGTGCGGAGTTACTTTTCATGTCACCTTAAATATTCAACTTCCTGCCGTTGGGTTGGTTCAATGCTCGCCCAGACCTATCGAGATAGGTGGAATCGAGTCTTATTCCTGCAAAGCCTGCATCCAACAATTGATATCAATATACCTTTTTATAAAAGAAATTACCAAAGCATTGTATGAGAAGGATTCCACAGGTGTGGCGGGCTCATGACGAGTGATCTTCTGTCCCCTCACCAAAACATATCATCATATAGAGCATTATAAATTTACATTAATTGCATTAATATCATCTATTGCACTATTTTATAGTCCTACTAAATTCCAAATCGTTACATCAAGCGATCATAATAAAAATATCATCATATGCTCGATGGCATCATAAGAGTATATAATCGATATGATCCTAAGCTACCACAACATAAAATCAATAAGTAGCATCAAACCGCAATGTGCCGAACAAAACCACAGAGAATGTCAAAAATAAAACAGTAGCATGAGTGGTATTACACCTTTACTTTTTATTATTTATTTATTTATTTGACAAGTTTTTAAATAAAGAAAAAAAACATGCATTGAGTAGTGTTAAATAATAGGATAAGGTTGTAACATTCACTAGACAAAGATATTATGTCTTATGTATTATTTTTCAAAAAAACAATTATCTCCACATCCATGGTCACCTTCGAAAACTCTACATCATATTTTCCAAATGGACCTCCTTGATGACTTAGGTGGAGGTTCTATTTGTTCTACAAAAATTAATATTTGAGCTCTCTTCCTCATCAAGTTCTTTGTAGGCTTTTGGTTTAATCTTCTCAATCTTTTGGATTAGTTGAACTACATCTTTCTTTCTATCCTTTTTTTGCTTACAATATTATAAAAAGGAACTTCACTTCTCTAAAGATGACACTTCTACTATACAAAATTCTCCTATCCATAATGCCCCAAATATTATATCCTTTCACACAAACAATGTATTGAATCAAGACACATTTTACAACCTTGTTCTTTAAATTTGACTGCTTCTCCTTAGGCACATGTACATATGTATCACAACCAAATACTATAAGGTGTTTCAATGAGCGATATTTGTTTGACCACACTTCCATGGGTATCTTTTAAATAAGGGCTATTTTTTTTTAATTTTTCAAGGTCCTTAACTCATTCTCACCTATGTGAACCATTCTTTGGTGCCATAATATTATTTTCCCTATTAGAAACTTAGTATCCAAAGAATAAGCACCCTTAGGTACTCAAGAATAATGAACATTAATAGTAGATAAAAAAAAATCTCTTTTTGGCTAGTTCCATTCATGGAGTTTAAGATTTTATTGATCTCTAAACTATAGGATTTGAAAAACCATTTCATGAATTATGCATACATCTATCTAAAATAGTGTGCTAATTTGAACACCCTTATTAATATTCATAGCTCCTTTGACCATGTTACACCCTCCTCACAATTAAATAATGTGCATTCACATAAAGTAGGTCATGTTTTGAAACTAGGGATGCATAATACACCATTTATCCTCTTTACTCATCCATCAAGGAATCAAATCATAACTCTATGATGAAAAATAATCTTTAGATGATAATCATTTGTTAGGAACACCTTCCCACCATCACATTCTTTATATTTTGTTAATCAACCTTGATGAGTAGCCACCAAAATGATAAAAGCATCACCTTCATCTTGGGATTATCTCTCAAAATCATCTTCAAAATCTACCATTTTCTTCTTCTCTTCCTCCTCCTTACATTCCCTTCTTAGATATCCATTTTTTTTATTAGTTCCAACATTTCTCCTTGAACTTATCTTTCTTCTTGTCCTTATTCTTTCCTTTTTCTTTGGATCTTCCATGAATTGTTAAGGCTTCCTTAGATAATTTAGAACTCTTCCTTATCATTTATTTTGAAAGTGATGATGCAACCTATTCATCCATTTTGAACTTAGTGCTAGTGTTCCCAATATCCATAAGAAGGTGGATGCATAATTTTAATAAATATAAAAAAAGTCATACATTGATCGTCCTCCTATATTTTCACTCCAATAGAGCACAATGAGGTAACCATATTGAAGGAGTTTAGTGTTTCAACCAAAAATTCAAAATCCTCCATCATGAGGGTATACTATATTTTTCTTAAGAAAATTTTATTCACCAAGGATTTAGCCTAATAAATTTCACCAATATTTTTCAAATATTTATTATAGTAGTCTCTTCATATATATTTAGCAACACTAAATCAACCAAAATAAGTCTAATAAGACAATTTTTCTACCTTTCTTGTCTAATATTTTTATGATGTAGCTATATATTTGGATCAGATATAATATGGCCCATAGATCTTTGTTTTCAAGAATATCCTACATCTCAAGATTCCACAACTTAAACTATTTTACTAAGATATTCTCCATCTCTATCCTTGATGTTCTTTCAACCAGTGCTACCGAAGAAAAGAGGGATCTCTTCTTGCAATAAGATCAAAACCCTCTCTATATGCCAAATCTCATTTAATGAATATTAATACAAAAACACCTCTACTCAACACCTTGATATATATATATATATAGATAACTCAAATGAACATGGGAAGACCAGTTTGGGAGAGCAACCCCACACTCCAAGCTAGCTCAATTTATTATTTAGTAAACTATGATTGCAATACACTTGCAAAGAAAACTCTCACATGAGTATCCCTAACTACAAATTTGGATAGATTATTGTAGCTCTTAGTAGTATCAACAAAACTCTACAAATAATATAGATAACTTATTCAAAATTTTAAGTCAAGTTTCCTAACTCTGATTTTTCTGAATTTTTTGCCACTTAAGGGCCCGCTTTTTCCATGATGATCCTGCACATACCCTGTTCCTATAAAAGGACATTTACTACTTTACTTTTACTTTTAAGTTTAGAATTTGTGGATGTC
>VDFB02055141.1:0-42233 GCA_007258455.2 Sequoia sempervirens
GTTTGTCTAGAGAATCTTTGTGACCTGCTCTTTCAGATTTTAAAACTCTTGCCACTATTCCTAAGGTAGATTAAGGCAGTTTTTCTCATGAGGCTCTCTAAATGAAGAGAACTTGTGAGTAGTGAATCTCCCTCTTCTACATTGAAAAATTTTGCAACTTTGAACATACTTCCTGACATCCTTATAGAGTCGTGGCCAAAAATAGTGCTCACTCACCAAAGCTACTTATCTAGCCCAAAATGTCCTTGTCCTCAACTATGCTTCTCATTAATCAAATTCTCCCTCATTGAACTCCTTGGAATACAAAATCGATTTCCCTTGAGTATTATATCTTCCTAAATAAAATAATTGAACCATTGACTCCTATGTGTCACTACTGGTTCCTTACATGCATGGAAGGCTTCAACAAAATCTCAATCATCCCTATACATATGTTTCAGTTATTCAAAATCCAATACTTCTATCTTCACTCTTGTCAAAAAATTCCTTCTTTTGCTTAATACATCTGCAACTTTATTTGACTTTCCACTCCTATGCTTCAATACAAATGTATAACTCTGCAAGAATTCAACCCATCTCATATGTCTCTGGTTCAACTTACCTTGACTATTCAACTACTATAAATCTTGATGATCAGTATACAACATGAAATCCTTAGGAAACAAATTCCTTGGCCTTGTTGCAATCTCCATTTCTACCTTTTGAGGTGAAGAGGACCTTATAGAACTAGTAGAATTATCTCCTTATGTCTTCTTGGTTAGTTAGAGGGGTACCTTCCGCCTAGATTTGATCAATTTTCTCTTTTATCTGTTTATCTCTAATGTACCTAAAGAAAAAAATTGTACATTTGTCTCCATTATTCAACCAATTTGGTTTGGCCCTTATTCTCAGCCCCTGAATTCTATTTGCTTGGAGGCTTCTCAAGGATTTCTTGACTAATGTTAGATTATTGTGTAGAGTCTCCTTCTTTGGTTCATCTTGGAGATTGGATTCAAATTTTAACAATATTTCTTGCAAGAGGCCTTCCTCCCACCTTCTTTCCACGGCTCTTTTTTTCCCAATTCTCTAGAAGAGGGTCTTCCATTCCTTCACATTCAGACTCCACCTATATATTGCACTTTTTCCTTTATGCATCCACTTATTGACCTCTCTTAGAGAGACAATGACATCTCTACAATCACTATCATTTAAAATCTTGGTATTGAGGAGAAAACCCTCTCCTTTTCCCTTTCCTTTTCCCATGCCAACCTTAAAGTATATTTTTTCTTTAATGGGGTGGTGATCGGATAGGGTATAGGAAAGCACTTCTACTTTACACCCTTCTTTCGTTGGTTCAACAAAGAAAAAATCCTTATTCGTGTAAAACCTATCTAATCTATAATAAATTATCCTTCCCCCCTTTTCTGCATTTCACCAAGTGAACCAAATTTTGGTGCAATCTTTATTTTGACCTTCAACAGGGTCAACTAGGTTTAGTTTAGACTTCATCCTTTGCCAAAAATATCTCTCGTTTCCTTTCCATTCCAAATTTACACCACCGCATTTATCTTCACCCCTTTCAACCAAGTTAAAGTCACCCCCAAAGACCCAAGGGATGTCTTATAGGTTGAGCAACCAATTCCACAACATAATTTTGTCCCTATATTCATTTGGGGCATAGATGGAACAAATGCCAAAGCTAGCCTCCTTTCTTTTAATAGTTACCCATACTACTCTATTGCAAGGGGAGACACCATATGTAGTAACATATTGATCCCATTCCTTGGCCAACAAAATAGCAGCCCCACCTCTTCCCTTCTCATGATTGTTGACAAACTGTGTTGCCTCTCTCCAAATGAACTTTAGGTTGGTCTCCAAAGTGAAGCCTATTACTTTTACCTCTTGAAGAAGAATCACATATTTTTCTTTCCTTTGGTTAAGTAATCTTCTTACTATATGCTTTTTATCAAGGGAATCTAGTCCCCTAACATTCCATGACACACAATTAATGTTCATCAGAATTATTTTTTGGAAGGGCCTCATTTTCAATCCTAAAATTCTCCAAACATTTACGTAGTCTATTCTTGGTTTCTACTCTCTTTGTAGTGGCCACAAGAATGATCCCACTATTTTTCTTTCTTTTTTCTTTGACAATATGGAGGCTCCCCTACCCATAGGGATGATAGATCCATTTTCTTTGTTCCTAGATTTCTTGGTTTTTTCAACGGCTCATCCTTATGGACCTCCTCCCCTTCTATGGTTTTTTTAGTAGTTAGCTCCCCTATATCCTCTAAGGACTCCAAACTAGAATGTGTAGCAAAGTCATCGAGAATTTCCACTTTACCAAGCTTAATGTTTGAGCCAATTGACGATTATGTGGGCTTCGATTCAATTGCCCCATTTTTTTTATTTTCTTTGTATTGCCATCTTGGATCTTATTTTCCACATTCATTGTACCACCATTCACCAAGTTATTATTAGAGGAGGCTTCTAAATGGGTTTCCCCTTCTCTTTTGGTAGAAGTGTTATCAATTACCTTTGAGGCTTACTTTTTTACACTTCTACTAGTAACCTACTGAATGGAGGTGCACTGGTTTTTTCCTTCAAATTTTATCAACCAGTTTTTTAACCCGAGATGGTGATTCATAATCACTTTTTTTAGTTTCCACCCCTTTATCTTCTTCTTGGTTTGTAACAACCTTATTTGGTAATTCTTTTGCTCATGAATCTTGAATTTAATTAAATATTCTTCAGTTTCTACATTATTTTTATGCCTGTTTAAGTTATTTTCGAGTGTGCCCTACTTAATATTTTATCTATTTTTTCCCATTACCAATTGTTGTGTGTTCCTTTTACTAGAGGTTTTATTTTCCCCACTTCCACTATAGGAGAGTGGTTATTACTGATAGGTGATTCACTATTGTTTTTGTGATGAATTTCTTCCACGCCCAAGGTGTGCCCAAGCATTGAGTTTGCCAATTCTTGTATTAGTCTTTCAAATTGATTTGCATTTTTTACTACATCAACATTTATATTTGCATGGTCAGTCACCAAGGATGGTTGTTGAAGCCCACTTTTATTATTTGAGGATGGGCCCAGCTGTTCTATCTCCATGCTCGTGGTTCTCAGAGGAGAACCATTCATATGTGTATCAAAAAGAAAATTGTTATTGTCATCTTCCAACATACTATTTTCCATTTCCTTTCCCTCCAAAGATTTTTTCGAGGAGTTAATATCAACCCTATCCCTAGCTGAGGTGGCATTACCATTCTTTTTTCATATTAGAGGATAATTCCTCCATATATGCCCTTCCTTTCAACAAATATAACAAATGTTGAGTCCCCCTATTTCTAGGGCACAATTGAATGTTCTAGTTCTTAGTTTTACTTCTAATATTTTTGTAATGTCTATTCCTGGGTAGAGAGACACTAGAGCCTGCACGTCCAAATGGAGGAGCGAGGCCTTAGTATCCTCCACCCTAATAATTCTTCCATAGGGTTCTAATAGAAGCAATATAAAATTCCAAACCCTAGGTGGAACATGCTTTAAAACCACCCATCTAGGGCTTGCTAGAGCCAAAACCTCTTAATTTAGGGCTTTGAGCATCCATGCCAAAGCACAGAACATAGATTTACCCACATGCCAGAATTGTTCTCTTGTTACCTCTTCTTGAGATTTTTAATTTTTAAAGAAGATTACAAAAAGACCACATTTTACCATTCTGCAATTTGAAAAATGAAACCCTAGTTTTTTTCCCATACGTTATGCAACCATCCATCCATATATTTTCTATTCAAGACCTTGGAGATGTCCACGGCTGCAAAGAATATTGCAATTTTTTCAACCTATTATCTTCTTCTAAAATTGCATTATCTAATTCATCATTTGGAACCAAGACAGCATTTTTAGGGGAAATCGAAGAGAACTTACCTTGTCCTTCACATCCTCGTCCTTCAACATCTTCAAAACCCTCCACCAAAAATTTTGCACTTGATGGCAAGTAATTTATCTCCTCTGCAACAATGTCTTTAAAGGATTTGGATTGCAAATTACCCATATTAACCTATTCTAGCCCTTTTGACAAGCCATCAAGGGGTCTATATCCCCTTCCATAATCATTTTAACACCTTCGAATTAAACACATATGTAGGCCGAATTACAAGCAAGGAAAACCCACAAGCCACACACGCAAGACACAAATTGGCATGCGAAATGAAGGCAAAGTAAGGGGCAATGATGGGCCCGTGCCACCAAAAGCATAGTCCAAGGTGGGGGAGAGTCAAGCCTCCTCCATGGATTTGTGTGGAACCCCAATCAGCGCCTCATCTAATACTAGTTGTTAGGCCTAATGTGCAAACTTTTGGGAACATCTACATACAAGTTTAATTCACCAATGAAATTATTTTATCTTTTTAAATACAAGCATAATTTTCCAACGTCGTTTTATTATTTTTTTGAATAACTATAATTCACCAAGATTTTTTATAGATTTCTAGTGATTTAAAAAATGCCAAAAAAATAAAAATAAAAAAGATTTACCAATAGAATTAATATTTTTTTTTTAAATAATGCAAGATTCGCCATGATTTTATAACTTTTTCCAGGGGGTTTCTAAAAGTTATCCCTAGTCACTCTCATAGTCTTCCTTGAGTGCACAAGAGATCAAGATCATTGACTTATGTTCAATTATCATTGTGGGAGAAACTTTGTCGTCTTGTGTGATCAATGTGTTGTCTTGTCCCATGATTAGTGTGAAGTCTTACATTTGTGTTACCATGTATGATGCAATGGAAATGGTGTCCTACATGTTGTATTGTGATGAAAACTTGTATATATGAAGTGGAAAAAGTTACATGGAAATGTCATACTTGCAACACACAAAAATGTTCATCTAGTTTGTTATCCATTAATGTCTTGGGAAAAAGCTTAAAGCACTACATTGAAAAGGAGGCCTAGTTCATTTTCACTTTGGGGTTTTAGAGAATTATAATGTGAGAAGAAAAGGCTCTTGAGAGATTTTTTATTGATATTTAAAAAAAAATTGAATCAAAGGGCCCATAAGGTCGGGTTACAAGATAATGCGAGAGGCCAAAGTCAAACAATGGACATATTCAACATATTTTTAAATTGCATGAACTAGGTGAGCATGACATGGTGAAAATAGTAACAAATATTTGTAAACAATCATCCAACACTAAATCTTATTAAAGAGGTTGTAGTAGTAAAAATTCATGCCATGTTGGCACTAGCACCACTAAATTTTGAGAAGAAAACGTTGAACATAAATCTCAATAGTTATAACAAACCCACAAACACTGAAAATGATGAAAGAAAGACCCAACATCAAGGAAGAAGTAAAGTTGCCAGTGGATAGCAATGGGGAAACCACTAAAAGGCACACCGAAAAATATCACACAATAACCATTGTAACTAAGATGAGGAAACAAACAACCATGGATATCACCCAAGCAACTATGAAAAGAATAGATGCTTACAAGAAACTCACCACTTGGAAGGCAAGAGACTTAGCACTGCAAGAGCTGGAAAACAATAGGGAAAAGCCGAGGAAGTAGTTTTCCTTCTCAAAAAGAACACAATCGAGAAGCATGGAGAAAACCATAAGGAGATAACATTGGAAAAAATAAAGACCCCAACAAATTTATACTCAAATTCATACAAACCTCGCAAAGTCATCAGCACCTCTTGCATTAGGAATCATCAAGGAAACCACCAAAAATATTCCCCAATGATATCAAGAATAAGTTAGAGACTACTAAGAATGTCTCCTAAAAAGAAAGATAGGAAGATAAGTATGTGCGCGATATGGAAACTCCACATATAAGCATGGAAAATTGCAAGGTCAAGACTCCAATGGAGAAAAACTATTTGTAAATGAAAATAACATCATAGTTTTTCCAATAAATCAATTGGAAATACTAAATAAGTTGTTCTCAATAGACATTATCAAGCTATAAATATTTTCTTGCATGTTTACCATCATCTAAAATATGCAAAAAAGAATAAAATGTTTCATCTCCATCCAAATTCTCAGCCACGTCCATTTAGGAGTAAAAGCAGGCTTGAAGGCTCAAAGTTTCCAACCAATTAACCACTTTATTTTGATTTCTTAGAATATTCAAAATGGATACTCTTAAATCATCCTATCAAATCCCTAGCTTCCTCAATAAAGCTACAAATCCACCTTTTATGGATTCTTCCTCTTTGCATGCCCTTGATGAGAAGATTAGAATCCACCTCTACAATAAATTATGCATTCCCATTTTAATTCCCAACTAAGACCCAAGTTGAGACATTCAACCTCAACAACATTGTTTGACTTGAGGACAAAGAATTGTATTCCAAAACAAACAATATTACCCTCATGGTCTTTCATAAGAGCTCTTGGCTTGAAAATCCAAAGGTTCTTAGAAACCCAATTAAAGTTCAACTTCACCCACTCATTAGGACGTGGACCCCAATACTCTTGAATTTTATTGTTCTAGAATTTAAGAAGAGAAGTACCATAAAAAAGAATTGATACTAGGCCAATTCCTTAAATACAAACTGAAAGGTGGAAAATTGTTTGCTTCCCACCTTTAGGGTTTAGATACCTAAAAGGGGCAATTTTCACTTTCACTCAAGAACCAACCCTTGAGATCTCAATGCAAACGAGAAAGAGATCTTGTAAGAGGGTTGTTCTAGGGACTGAATATGGTTAATAAGGGGTTCACCACCAAGTTTAGACTTGGAAAAGATAATGTAATGCAAGATGGAATGTAAAACCCTAAGATGATGCAAGCTTTATTTAAATGACCTAGAAATGCAAGAAGAACAAAACAGAAAACTACATAACATAATGTGTGCACCTGGAAATCTAGAGATGGCTGGAAGGAGTCCTGGAATGCTGGAAATTTTGACTTTTGACCTAGTGGGACTAATTCGCCATTCTGAGCAAATCAGTCCCAGTTTTGGATTTTTGCACAGGAGCAAGTTTCGGACAAAAGGGTATCTAAATTTGCAAGAATTTTTGAAAAAAAACCTACAGTGGGACTCATTTTCCACTTGTGGTGAATGAGTCCAATTTGGATTTTCTGGTTCAAAGTTCTAATCTGCACCTCTCAGTCTGCTCAATCTGCTTCTCTAGGTTTCAGGATCCGAAACTCTAATTTTGGGGCTATAGATGACCTTTTAGTGAAGATTATGACCTTGTAAATGGGGAGACAACTCCAACAAGCTTGTAACCTAATCTTCAATGATCTTTCAAGCTCCAAGAAATCTAGATCTACAATCACACATGTAAAGAGTAGAAAACTTTTTGATTGTTAGTGAATGGGGGTTTGCCTTGGTCAAACCCCTTTTAGGTAATTATACTAAATGATGAAAACAATGAAACAAGGACATGAAACATGAACAATGATTCTTTGTAAATGATGCTTTATAAATCTGCAACTCAACATGAAATGGCCATGAAGGATGTAGATTTTGATCTTAACAATACGTGTAGAACAATGCTTGATCTTGGATCTTCAATGCTACATCACAAAACTAGCTCAATATCATGCTTGATGCTTGCTACCCTTGACATGATGATGGATCTTGAATTTCTGCAACAATTGATGAAGAATTTTGCCCTTGAATACCTTAGAAATGATCTTGAATGTTCTCTTGATGCTCTTTTCAAGTCTTGGAATGATTAACTCCTACTTGCTTGACCTGATATCATGAATTCTTGATGAAATAATGATTTGAAAGCTTTTATATATAGGCAATGCACTCAAATGACCATTTATTTGATCCCAAAGGCTGACATAGAAGAAATTTGAACTTAAAACCCAATTTTTCTCACTCAAACCTCGAAAACAGACCAAATGGGACTCATTCGCCAAACTGGGCGAATGAGTCCCACCTAGATGGGACTCATTCACCCAAAGTGGTGAATGGGTCGCACAGGGGCTATTTTGCTTGCTAAAGTGTCGAGAAATGTGTAAATTAAGTTTATATGTTGATATTGTCAGGTTTTTGATTGAAATATGCCTTGGGATGCATAATATGGGGTCATAGGGGCCTATTAATAATGATATTAAGGTTATAAATGCAAGGGAGCCTAAAATTCAATGTGAAAGTGTAAATAAATACATTTTACAACATTAAATTAAGGCAAAATTGAGTCTATTTAGCTAAAAAGGGCCTTAAATTCAAAGTGTGTGTAAAACATATTACAACACCAAATTAGGTCCATTTGATTTACAAGTCTCCTAAATTTAATGCGAAGGTGTAAATAAATACACTTTACAACATTAAATTAAGGCAGAGTTAAGTTAATTTAGCTTAAAAGGGGCCCAAGACCTAATGTGGATGTGTAAAACACCTCACAACACTAGACCAAGGCGACATTAAGTCCAATTTATCATTAGTTATTCCCAAATCAAGTGTGAAAATGTATACGATGACATTTTTGACACTACACAAACCTCAAAAGGATTGGCACAAGGATAGGAGAATATGACTCTTTGATCTCCTTCGAAAGTTAATTTAGTTTTTTTCCTTAGCATTGAATGTTATACTATGACTCTTCAATCACACCTTACAAGCTATGAAGCGGTTTAGCCCACAATACTATATCCCACTTTTTGGCCAAAGTAAGACATCGAAATCAGCATTTTTCACCAAATTTTCACTTTATGAAACCTATAGCAACTAAACCATTAATAATTTAAAGATGATGTAAACTATTGATTTTTGAGGATTTGTTTGTAGATTCTAAATATATATTTTTAAAAAAATTATAAATAAATTGAGAATTTTTTAATTAACTTTTAATAACTTTTTTTAGTGAACAACTTTTTTAAAAGTGACATTTATATTGTAATGCATAACTTTTTTAATTGAAAGTATAAAACTATTATTTTTAAAATATAGACTTGTAACTCAATATCTAGTGCATGGATATTTTTTCATAATTTTTTGTTGCATATTTTTTAATTAATTTTTGAAATCAAGGTAATTAAAATTTGGACATAGGTGTATGTCGTTACGCATAACTTGTTTTGTATGTATTGAAATTAGGTTTTTTTCTTGAAACAAGGACATCAATACCTAATGCGCATATTTTTTTTAAATCATTTTCTATTTTTCTATTTTTCCATGTGTGTGAAACAAATCCCTTGATGTTTGGTGAAAAACTACATTCACAAGAAATAATATATAAATATAATAATAAAATTAAAAATATTCAAAATTATACTTTTTGGAAAGCTTATAATAAGGGCTACATACAAAATATAATTTCTAAATGACTTGATTTGATCCCTCAAAAGGTAAAGAAAAGTGGCTTTTTTGTCAGCATTTTGATAGGTGCGAAGGAGACTCCATTGTGGGTATGATTTAAGACTAGAGGGGTTCTATCCAAAGGGGTTTGATCTAAAGGAGTATGTTGTACCCAAAATAATTTTTTGGCATTTTGTATAAATTGAGCTAAATCATGTTAAAATGTTGTTAAAAGTTTGTTTTAGGTCAAACCAAACATAGGGTCTTTGTGGGTTTCTATCAAGGAACACGTGCAAAATTCTAAAAATTTGAAAATCAAGGTTTTACGCCCCTCTATTTTCAGGGAAACCCCTAAAAATAGGACCTTCCCATAAATGATTGAAAATGATTTTGATAAGATTAAATGACTTCACGATCACATTGGTCAAGTCAAAATCATCAAAAGACACGTTTTACTTTGGTGGGTCTATTTCTGTTTTTTAGGAACAAAGTTAGGAGCTCCACAGCCATTAATGGCAGATTGGCCAGTACCAGGTGCTGAAAGCTAAGCTTCAAAAGCTTCAACGATGCAACCATGGTGAAAAAGGTCCAAAATGGTGATCTTTGACGGAGGAGATTCTTGAAACTAAAAAAGGTCAAAATTTGACTAACTTTGGAAACGTTATGAAGGAGAAATCAGTTCATGATGCAAAAAGAGCCTTTTTCAAAGAGGGGCACCCTTGATTCTCAAGGGTCAAATACAACCTTTTGAATCATCCAAGGTAGTCATCCTCGGCATTCTCCTGTTTGCTCGACAACGAAACAATCAACAAGATCATTTGACGAAGTGATCACCAGTGGTTGTTAGCAGAGTGAAAAGAGGCAGTTGACGAAGACATCAAAAATGGTTGTCAAAATGATGATCAAGGTGGAAAAGGTGCCCTTTCCAAGGAAAGGTGTCCTCCTTTTTGAACCTCTAGATACTGTCAGATGTCAAAAGGCCTCCCAAGACAGTTTTCTTAGTTTGGGTCAATCTCGACAACATAACTACAAGCAAGAGCATCTGACAAGTCAATCACCAGATAATCAAGATCAAATTGGAGCATCTTTCAAGATGAAAATCACTATGCAAGAAAGCAAAAGTGCCCTTTTCAGTGAAGGGCGCCCTTGAATTAAGGGACTTTTAACTGACCTCTATGAATTCAAACTTCGATCATCTTCTGAGGAACAGATCTGGTTACCTGATGAGATATCAAATAAGATCATCTGATTCTCTAATCAACAGGGATTCCAAATCAAAGCACGGGAGGTTAGAATGAAGAGATTGAAAGAACAGACATTAAAAATGACTAAGGCAAGGAAGAAAGTGCCCTTTCTTGAGAAAGGCGCCCTTCTTTTTAGGGCCACAAACTCAGCTTTTTGGCCTAATGCCTCCCAGGCACATCTCTTCAGCTTGGATCCAGTTGCTCAGGATCAGCAGATCAATCTAGAGCAAAGATCAAACGGAGGTCATTCAACAGAGAAAATGATAAAAAAAAAAAGGCACTCAAAGCTCAAAAGGGACACCTACAGAGGTCAAAGGCAAGTTTCTTGACTTAAAGTTAAGATATTTTGAGGAAAACTTGGCTAACTCACTCCACAATCAGTGGAAATCACCTTTTTGAACTTCAGATCAAGTTAAATCAGCTTTTGATCATGAGTTAGACTCCCATACTTGAGGATTTTAGGCTTGAGTCTATATAAAGAAGATCTAGGCGTCCCACTTCATTATTTCTTTGTAGGTTGGTGATCAAGAACAGCAATAAGCTCTCAAGGATGCCATTTTTGGATCTGACCAAGGTTTTTGTCCATTCTTCAATATTTCTTGAAGATCAAAGGCAGAAGAAGTTTTCTAATCAGAGGCTGGATTCAGAGACAGATTTTCTCAAGATAAAAAACTTCCAATCCATCTTTTGTCTACTTCCTCTTCTCTTGTCTTAGGTATTCTTGCATGTCACACAAATCAACAGGCTACCACAAATCTGACAACTGGTCAAATTCAGAATAATTTTCCAGTAAAACTCATCTTGTCAAATTTTCCAGAATTAGCAAAATTGTTGCCTCTATTTTTGGGGATTTTTCCAAAAAAGTTTCAAAATCAAAATTTTGAGGAACTGGGTTTGTTCAACATTGAAGCATGAACAAAACCCATGTGCCAGAATTTTCCAAAAAATACTTCTCGGTAGGGCGCTATTTTCAGAGGTTTTCAAAAATTGTCAAAACAAGGTCAAGTGTGCAATCAATCTTTAAGTTATTCAGGATGCAGTACTCTCAGATACAATACAAGACCAAGATGACCTTGTACCATGATTACTTGAAAATGATTGACACGAACTTGCATCAAGTAAGCCTAGTGGTTGATCTAGAAGACTTGGAGGGCATGAATCAGATCACGTTGCAGAACATAGAAGAGTCTGGGTTGCTTCAAGTTGTGTCCATCCCCATCACATTGCAGAGTGTAGAGCTTGTAATCTCTTGTATTAAGCATTACAATCCTACCACGAGAGAAATTGGATCAGTGGATGGGAGGATAATATGCAGTCTAAAGCCCAAGGATATAGAAAAGTGTTTTGATATTCCACCATGTCCTACCAGCAAGGTCATATCAGTGACAGAATGCGACAAGGAATTTGAGGCAGCCAAGAGCAAGTGTCAAGGAATAATGACAAAAAAATGGCTGAAAGTGAAAAAGGCTAACTTGCCTAAGTTGCTTGGACGAGGAGAATGCAAAGATGAGTATGCAGTGTTAATCACTCTACTCAACAGAATCACTGGACAGGAGGATGGCAATCAATTCCAGTCATGGATGTATTATGTCACTGCAAAAATCATCAGCAAGAGGGAACATTACGACTGGGCCACTCTGATCAGTGATATGCTCCACCAACAGATTACCAGGTTTCTAGAAGCTCATAGGTTTCACATGTGTTCTTACCTAGTATACCTAATCACCTTCCAAGGCGAGTTCGGGATATTAAACAATGTGGGAACCTTGGGTGTGCAGAAGGTTCATGAGCACTTTACATGTCTTGAATTTACTCAAGCAGAGCGACACTTCAAAAGAACAAGTGATCACTTCGTCATGCACACCGTACGAGATCTAGACCATGAGATGCACGTACGTATTTCACAAACAGCTAGAGAGGCAATGGCGGATTGAGCGGATTGGTTTATCCAATTCCCTACATTCTCCTACATACGCGTGTATGGCTACATTGATCACCCCGCCATGATGCCACGATACCCTTCAAATAGGGTAGTCTTCATGGAATTCCTAAGGCAGTTATCCGAAGTTCACATTCACTTGCGCTTAAAGAAGAAGACAACTATGAACTTTCCCGTTGAGATGGGACTCTATAGATGCAGGTTGGCGGCAGATGCCAAATTGATGAGCCAGGAAATAGTGAGGCATAATCTCAAATACCTCATTGAGAGGTCATATAATCCTCGAGATCTCTATGTGGCACATCTTGAGCAACACTCATCACATGAATCTTCTATGGAAGATTATTGGGTCAATTGTGACGATGAGTATGAAGTATGAAGAAGGAACTATAGCAGGTTCAGGCTCTCGCAAATTGCTGACTTTATGTTAGAAGACATCGAGGGCTTATCTGACGATGGAGGGGAAGTCATTATCCCCTCATTCTTTGTAGATTCAGTTGACTCACAACCACTCCCAAAAGTGGATTGGTACGCAAAGGATAACCCATCTATAGAGAAGACGAGTAGAGTGGTTAGAAATAGTCAACTCTATCTCGACAACAAGAAGACAAGGAAAGTGGTACCTCCCAGAACAGAGTCGCCACAGGTTCATTCTACACCACCTTCCACATCAGGAAAGAAGCCGAGGCAGAAGCAGTGGTGCAATCCTCCCCAAGGGATGAGGATGTCGAAGCATACACAGTCAAGAACACAAGGGACACATGTGGAGACAGCCACACACAGTCCCGAAATAGTCATGGGTATTGCTGCCTCAAAGCCAGTAATAGAAATAGTTGTTGAAGAAGCAGCAGTTGCTCCAGAGCCAGCAGTAGCAGAAATGGTGCCTATAATAGAAACAGAACCGCCTACATCACCACCATCACAGCAGTCGCAAGTCCCCATCGACTTGGACTCGCCACCGAGAGACATCACTCCAGCACAGTCTCACACATCGATCATTCAAAGGCCCCATATTCCTCCTTCTAGCGAAGCTAGCCAAGATTCTATTTAGCTTGAGGGTTTCCTAGGCAGGAAGAGGGAAAGACCCTCCTATGAACTTGACTTCACTGAATTCGACCATGTCCCATAAGACATGTCGGAGAAGAAGTTGAAGAAGCAAGTTCACATGGAAAGGAACGCAGGTTGTGAGCTCATCATAGAGACTACTGCCCCACCAGAAGATAAAAGCATACATGAGGTACAAGTGGAAGACTTCACATTGTCTAAACTTAACCTTGGAAAGACCACACGACAGGTGGAGGCCAACCTTCTCGGAATCGCCTCGGTGAGTGCACAAGAAAGGATGGCCAAGGATGGAAAAGACAAAGCAGCCTTGAAGGCTGAGAACCAACAATTGAGGTCGTACATCTCTAGCTTGATGCATGGCACCTCGAACGTCTCGACCTTACCACAAGAATTGTTGGATCTTCCCACAAAGCAGAATCATCAACAATTGATAACATACAAAAAACACTTGAGAGATCAAGTGGAGGAGTTTGTTCTCAAAGGGCGATGCATACTAGCAAATCTTTACCAGTTATAGGATAGAGCGCATGGACTTCATGCAGAGATTCAGAAATCAGAGCAAAGAATTGCAGAGAAGAGGCCAGAAGACGAGACCACAATTGTAGACTTGCAATTGGCATATCAATCTGAGTAACAAGCAACATCTCTTTGGTTGGAAAGAACAGCCGGCGTACAAGGTGAAAGCCTATGACGCACATTCAATAGAATTGATTGACTATCAACGAGTGGTCGCCAATATTATCAACTTTGCAAGAACGTTGGTAATATCCTTTCCTCGCATAGAATATCAGCACGAGGGAGGAGAATACATTGAGATGGTTACTGTACAAAATCAATTCAGAGATGTCGTCCGCAACACCTTCCTTGATGATCCAAACGGTTGCAAGTTGGCCAAGGTGGCAGCATTGTCAACCAAGTTCGATGAGACAGTTGCACAGTGTATGGACTTCCAGCATCAGCTTATGATAGGCAAAGTAATGCTCAAACACCATGTCATCATTTTGCAGAGCATTAATTCCCTCAAAGCTGAAGAAGTCAACGAATGGATAGAAACACTGTTGACCAATGGTGAGTTGTAAAGGCACCAAGAAGGACGTCCTACCCTCCAATTGGCATTTATGATACTTGAAATTGACTTGATGGCTCATTCCAAGTCAACTCAAGAGGACATTAAATGTAAGTGGAGTTAACTTGATCCCCCTTTCCAAGTTAACTCCATATCCCACAAATCATGCATTATCAGATCCCACTGATTAAGGATGTCTAATTGACTTCCATAGTTTGTGGATCTCAGATCTCCACTAAACATGGATGTCTATTTTGGAGGTATACTTTACATTAAAGTTCACCTTTAGTTTACTTTCAGTCAACTGAAGTAGTTTCTAGTTGACTCTTTGTTTAGTTTCAATTGACTAAAGTATATTTCCAATTAATTGTTTGTTCCCCTTTTTAGGAATAAATCTTGCTAATTGATTGGCAAGAACTCATTGTTAACTCAAGGAGATTTTGGGGTTGCCCACTCCTTTGAGTTCTATAAATAAGAGCCTTGGGCTCATTATTTGTTTAACCTTTACTTGCTATGCAAAATTGTTGTGCCATTGTTGCCAACAGCTTTGAAAGTGAATATTTGTTCACTCTTGGATGAGAGTTCATTGGTTGATCATAATTGTGCATGATTTTGTGCCTTTGTTGTCCCTATCTTTGTAATTCGTTCAAAAAGCTTGAAGAAAATAAATCAAAAGGCACATGCAATTTGATCTAAGGATTTGAGTTATTCCATAACGTCTTTGTGTTTAAATAGCTTCTTGTTTCATTTCCCTCCCCGGATAGGGGTTCCTCCTCCTTGGATATCTGTTATTAACAGTTGTTTGTTGTTGTCTAATGGATTTCCCTTCAACCTATACTTCGAATAGGGGTTCCTCCTCCTTAGCAAGTTTGTCGGCCAACACATCGTAATTTGTAGTTTCTTGTAAGTCATTTCCTAGCCCATACCTCGAATAAGGGTTCCTCCTCCTTGGCAAGTCTCAAATCCAACTTACCGTGGAGCATTTTCTTGTATAAAACCTTATCCCAGTGTATATCTGAGAGTTCAGAACCTCGGCCATATTCTAAGGAGATGGTGGATTCAAGTGATCCAACCAACCCATTTCCGCTCCTATGCCCTCATGCTCTGTTTACCTTGAGGATATAGGATAGATTAAAAGCTAGAATAGTCGTAGTTAAGATCTACCGAAACCAGAGAAAAAGCTTAGCTACAGCACATTGTGTTTGTGCACCCTTGTGTCCTACCACTGAGTACAAAAAGATAGGAACCTTAGTATACTCTACCCTCTCTTACACATTACATCAACAAAGAGGGATTCTCTTTAAATAACGAAGAAGTGTTGCAAAACATTTGTAATAGTTGAACGTTTACAATCAGCACTCCAGATGTGCTAATTTAAATGCCAACAGTCTTATCTAATCCTCTTCAATTAAAACCCTTTAGATGGAACCCATCAAGACAAATCATTAATTTAAAAAAATGTGATTTCAGACAAAAATCAAGATGTCCCAAGTTTAGGACCCATTATTGTGGGATGACCCAAGCTCAAAGCCACATTCCACAATTGTTGAAGAATATTGAGAGCCACCAAACAATTTCAAGCATTAAAATTGTTATTGAAAGAATCCCTAAACACCCATTTAAGATTGAAGCTATCAAGAAACCTATTTCAAATGTCTTTAACAAAAGCCCAATTGAGAACAATATCTTTATCAAGTTTGACAAAGAGAACAAGACATTGGCGTCATCAAACCCAATCAAATGAAGGAAAACAATAAAAGGAAAATCTCTAGAATAACAAGACATTTTTGTTACCTTAACCCAATCAAATGATGAAAGATCTAATGATGAGTTAAGGTTCAGAAGGGTCAATTATCACTCGAGAAAAAGAGAAACTTGTTGATAAAGAAGAGTCTCTTGAAGATCACAACAAAACAAGAGACATTCTTGAGGCATCAAATTTTGGGACTAGAACAAGGTTGCCAAGTAAGTGATCTAATGTTATGTAGATGGCAATAGCACAAAGAAATTGGTGCCATAAAAGGTTATAAGTTAGATTTGAGATGCGTTTCACATCCAAAACCCTACTAAATTTCTTAGCTAGTAGAGGTTTATGAGTTGACCATAAAGGAACAATGTGAGATTAATGTACAGGTTGGCAACTATAGAGATAAGGTCTTATGTGATGTGCCCATGATACTTGTCGTGTCTTGCTAGGAAGACCATGGTAGTATCATATTGAAGCAATGTATAATGGGAAATACAAAGATTGTACATGTTTAAAAGAATGGGAAAAAGCATGTGTTGCTTCATTAAAGGATAGGATAACCAAAAGCATAGAAGTCGTTTGGTTATGTTCTTCAATTGATATAATTGCTTCCTAAAGAACAAGAAAAGTCGCGTTAGATTGAAAGTCAAAATAAGTCCAAGAGGCTCATGTGATCAAAGAAGACATGGAGGAAAAAGATAGTTTTAAAGCATCCTTTAGAGGGCTTAAAATTTATTTTCTAGTACTACACATTGATAAGGAAGCTGAGGAGATAATGAATAAATATTCAACTATCATAGAATGAGAAAAAACCACAAGAGTGCAAAAAGATTAGTGTCATAGAGATTGCATATGAAAAGAAACAAAAGAAGCCTAGCAAAAGGAAGAATGACAAGGAAAGAGGGATGTCATAGGATGACAATCAATGAAAAGGTGGCAAAATTAGGATCAAAGATCATTTGCATTGAAGATGAAGACTTGAAGCAATAGGTCAAGAGTGAACAAAACTGATAAAGGAATTGTTTTCATCCACAATGCAAATTGAGTTGGAACCAAAGTTCTTACACCTAAAGAAGAGAAATGGTTTAATAGAATCATGAATGGAGTTGATGATGAAAAAAATCACGTTTCAAAGGGTAAATATAGAGATATTATGGACCACAGACAAAGAAGAACAATCTATGAAACAACAATACAAGCGTAACAAAAAAGAAGAGCAATGGATAAAGGTGAATGAATTGAAGAAAGGAATTTTGAAGTATGACAAAGCAAGGAAGAATCAATTAAAGGAGGTGGTTAAGCTATGGCGGACAATAGTCCACAAGAAGTGTGAAAATGGAAATGAAGGAAAACACTTAACAAAGGATTGAATGTGGCCCAACCCAATGCTAGAAGAGGCAAAGAAAGATAATATGTCTTCAAAAGCACCCACCTCAAGTGATGAGGCATATTGTGGTTTGTGCACAAACTAAAAGAATAGTAAGCCTGTATTTGTGAGCATTAAGCTCACAAATCATGACCTAGGGTGTCTAATGTAGGAGCATCTCAAGAAATTGAACAATCATTACTTAGGGTGTTTGATGCAAGAGTATCTCAAGGGATTGAGCAACCTTGCATCAACCAAAAGTTGTTGTCCCTTGTGTTGTAGATTTTTAAAGCTTTTACTTGAGTTGAGAGTATGGTTCATCTTGTGCATGCTAAGACCATTTGAATAAACATTAAAAGTAATTTTTTTCTAGATTAAATTGTGTTATGTTATTAATAAAATCAATGTTTCAAATCATATTACATGATCCAGCATTTTTCTAATCCTAATGATGGATCATGTGCTATGATCTGAAACATAAATTTTATTAATAGCATAACACAATTTAATCCCAAAAAAAAATTAAAAACAATTATGGACTGTGAAAACATCATATTTCTGATTAACAATAATATTAAGTTAGTTGAGTGTGACATGTTTGTTGCACAAAGAAAATATGAACAAGCAATCTTAAACCCTCACAATATCACTTGAGATTGTGCTCGTCACCAAAAAGCCATGCGGCATTAGAAGAATTTGTATAGATCGTGCTCTACTTCAAGGATTGGTCTGAGAACTAGGTGTGTTGGGTTGTTCATCATGTGCTTCAATCTTTCATTCATTAGTGTGTTATAATATTGGGGCTGAACAAACCCATGCCATCATTGGAGTTGTAGGGAAACCTATTGTGACAAAGCCAAGGTAGGCAAAGCTTACTGCCTTTTGTGCTTTATAACTACCTCTTAAATTGTTGATGTAGGAGGTTGATTATAAAAAAGCTCCAGGTTCAATTAGGACAAGCTATAAATGAAATGAGCTTGATATTTTCTGAGGATATAAAAAAAAAAATTAGAGGTAGTTATAAAGCTAAGGTTGAGAAATGGTATAGCATTGAGCCATGTGTAAACATAGTAAACATATTATTGGATTTAATAATCAAGACAATGAAGAAGAAATTACCAATGTCAATTCCATTGGGCCAATTCACAGCAATAAATACAAGCAATACTATATATCCTCAAGCACTTGAAGTCGCCAACGTTAATCCAAAGCTCAAGATAACTACCCAAGATTGAATGCCCCTTGTGGGTGACATGCCTGAGCACACATGTAGATGCTATCAAAAACCAAAAGTTTGGAGCCAGTGAAGACATTTGCTCAATCATAATATAAGCTTGGCCCCAAAAAATGTCTGCCTTCTCAACTTAAGTCAAGAATTGAATATTCCCACCACTTACACTTCTAGTGGTTTTATATATGTCTATTTGGCCTTTACCATGAAGTGCAGATGGAAGATCCAAAAACATGTGAGTTAAAAAATATTAAATATCAATATTGTTTTTAAAAGGACTGGAATGCCAACTTAATTACAAGAGAGATAACAATCAAATTTTGTATTAAAATTAAAGCCTTTAAACTTTACTATCTTGCTAAGATGCCAGCAAATTAGTTCTGGCTTGTCTTCTGAAAAAAATGTTCGATTTGTAAAGCTCCTTGATCATTGACAGTGGGTTTTCCTTTTTGAGCTTTGCAACGCTTTGGCTGTCTGGACCAGAGTGAGCCTAAGCCTGTATCCTGAAATAAACATACTACATTGAATTTTGAATGATATCATACCATATTACAGAATATTGAGAGTGAAACTATTACAGGTGGATTTGCATTTTGGCGCACTTACCAAAGATTGTCTTGGATTCTTAAACACTTTTATCTGTCCACCTCGCCCATTGGCTCCTACAGCAATAAATGTCCCACTGGAAGGAGTCTCTTGATTTTTTCCTGGTGAAGATAATGAACTTTTAGCTTGTCTGCACCATTTCCCAGCAATTTCATTTGCTGATTTAGACGCAATGGGGCCTCCTGGCATAGGCTCTTCACCTGCAAATACAGTCAATGATTGTGAAAATCTGCCTCTCTGAAAGAATGAAACCCACCTACATGAAACCTTCCAAAATAATAGCATGTATAAAATCTTATCTCCTTATGAAAGAAATAGATAGTGAAAAAATTCATTCGAACTTCCAATATTGTTCACTATTCTAATGCAATGGTATAATTTTATTGTCCTAATTTAAGGATTGTCAAAATCTCCAGTGCAGATGAAAACACCTACTTATCAGTGAAGACCCAAGATGAGATTGCCCCACTTCCCTTTTAATAGGTAAGAAGGAATTATCATCGACAATTCCCATTGGCTCCCCTTGCATTTCTTGATTTAAACTCAAAGTTACTGGCCTGTCTGTCGTCCAGTTAATTTCATTGTCATTTAGACTCTCCAAATCATGTGGAACTCCTGTTGCAAATTTAAATGAAGGCACTGGAAATTTTAGTATTGCTCTGTCCTTAAGTCCTACAGCCAGATAGAGCAGTTTCTTCAATGGTTGGCCAAAGAATTGAAATTAAATTTCTTCACCTGGTATAGCACATTTTGAAGTGAGTGGATATGAATGAATATGTTGGACCCTTTGTTGCCCTTCACTTCCACCATTGAAAAGCTGATTTGTATCATGAGAAGTGTGATCATTGACATTTTCATCACATCTTACAATGTTTACATTGCTCACACCAAAATCTTGCAGCCCTTCAGTACCCTGCATAATGGATGAATCTCCATTTTTCTGAGCTGATTGGCATGTCTCTGATAATTGACCCTGAAACTTTTGGGAGACCACACTGAAATTGTTTAATGGAATTTTTGATTTGATGTCTTGAAAAGTGTGCAAGGCATTAGTAACTGAATTATCTAGTTTCACTTGAGTTGCATTGGACTTTGCAAGAGACCTTATGATCACATTCTCTTTTTCTTCAAGGGTCCTTTCAAGTTCCTGTACCCTTGCCTGCTTACAATTACAAAATGTAGTTACTTTAAACCAATGTCTTTTGATAATTAAAGTATCATAGTGCCTCTAATATCCATTTTCAATTTCTTATAATAGTAATAATACTGAAGTCAGCTCGTCACCTTTAGCCTCTTTATCCTCTCAACTGCCTTCTCCAGCTTCCGAAGAGAATGGTTTTCACCCATCCCAAGTTGATTGCATTTTTCCAGCAGCTCCTTGTAACTCCTGGAAGTATTAAAGGTAGCTGATTCATTACAAATATCAAAGAGGCAAAGCAACAAATCTCAGTGTATGAATACATGGAAAGGGCCACTATAAAAAAATTAAATAAAAATTGAAGTACCAATGCAATCATTTGCTTCAGATTAAGTCTGAACAGTCCAGCATGAAGCTGCATTACATGAACAAATGCTGGACAATAAAAGCATGCATTACTAGGCAAGTTTGTGATAAAGCAGTCAATATTAAAATTATGTGTAGAACAATGTAACAAGATTGTTCTCTTGCAGACCAGTTTGTAAGCCGTTGCGTTCTGCCAGGCAAGTCTAGTTCAAATCCAGCACTGAGCACATTCAAGTGCACTTGCAATTTGAAAGCATTAAAATTATTCTGGTCAAGCAATGGCTAATGCAAATTCATCCTGTTTGCTTCTGAAAAACCATGTACAAGCACAGATAGATTTAAAATTCCAACTTTGAGTCAAACTTTTTTTACTCAATAGACTTTTAACTTTTTCTCTAAGGCACCAAGATGCACCCCCAGCAAAAATATGTTCAGCTTTGAAGTTATGGACAACAAAATCGACCTGCACAACTACTATTTAGTGACCACAAACAAATTGTAGGCTCAAATTTTACTAATAATACTATTCTTAACCAATATACAATATAAGTCCTTTCTCAACATATTTATGGGAAGCTAGAAAGGAAAGATACCAAATCTGCCATGTCCCATATGTGTTAATGCTCTTCACACACTTTGAAAGTCATAAAAATGAAGTCTTTACTACATTAATAAAACTCTTCAAGGCCGAAATTGAGAACAGTGTAACACAACTCATCAAAACTCCGCAAGTTTCACAGAGTTGAATCGTCTTGGATGAGAAATGAGCTGAGTAAACCAACTTTGACCAAGTATTGGGGTCAACATTCATGGCATAAAAGTCTTGGCCAACTGAATCAGTCTCAAAAAACCTGTTGATTTATAAGTCAAAAGCACCTGGCAAGTATTTAAAAATTGAGCCAAGCAACTCGACTTAGAATAGCAAAGAAAGTGCGTAGAGAACACCTCAATTATTTTTTGAAAGTTAATATAATGCTAGATTCAAAATTTCGAAGCATATAAGCATAGTATAAGACATGCATCTCTCCTATAAGGTTTGCCCATTTTATATATGCTCTCAGTTGAAATAAAGATCGTTTTGTTCAGTAATTCAATGATTGTCAATTTTCTGTTGTTTGATTTGGTTCAATTGTTGTTTATAATATATTAAGTTTCTTGACTAGTGTATTGCCCCCTAAATCACCAACTTAATTCAGATCATTGTCTCAACTCAGTTGTTGAGAATAAACCCTCAGCTGGCCAAGGCAATCCTCAGGCATAGTGACCAATGATCATAGAGATAGAATGAATGATGGTGCCATCTAAAACCTGCAATAAACAGTGTTCCACGGGGACGCGTCCCCCCCAAAATTTCAGCCGTCCCCCCGTCCCGGACGTTTCAAGACTTGGGGACGGCTGAGAAACGTCCCCCCGCCGTCCCCCCACCGCCGTCGGGACTTGGGAAACTCCGAGGAAACGGCGGGGACTCCTGGACGTCCCCGAGACGTCTCGGGGACTTCTAGCCGTCCCTCAAGCGTCTCGAGACACCCAGGCGTCCCCCGCGGTGGGACGTCCAAAAAAGCAATTTTTTAAAATTTCTTTTAATTTTCTTGGAATGTGAGCCTTGGGCCGAACCTTAAAGGCTTGTGGGACCCTTCTAAAAGTCATAAGCTAAACAAAACACTCTCATTCTTCATTTTTTTGCTCACATATGCCATTTGATGTTTTGCAACAGCTAGGTGAAGAAGAGGAAAACCAGTGAGAAGAGTGAGTGAAAGAGTAAGTTTAGGGATGATTAGAGGCCTCCCTTCACTACAGTTTTGCATTTTGTACTTATTTTGATATCAATGTATCATTCTACTCATTGTAATCATCTTTATGATATGATATTATGATGTGACATGTCATATTTTCGATATTCATATAATAGAAATCTCAAATTCGACAATTTCATTTGTCAAATTTTAATATTTTATTTACTTTTAGTCGTTTAGTAATAGTATTCAAGTATTTAAAATGTTAGTATTTGCAATTTTACTAATTTGCCAAAGTTTAATTTGAAATGTTATTCTTAAACATCTTTTTATAACTAGTTATTCAAGTACCATATGTATATCAGCACCACCCCCCGCCGCCCGTCCCCCCGTCCCCAAACTTAGACCCCTTGTCCCAGTCGAGGCGTCCCGTCAGGAAACTCACTGGCAATAAATGCTCAACATAGAAAGACATTTTGGTGTTGAAAAGTTGTGGAGATGTCCAAGTGACCTGAATGTAGTGTCAGTATATGCCTTCTCAAACAGCTCTATCACAAGCATCCTTGAAGGGAAGGAGATAAGTGGTGTCTAAGGAGTTCCCGAATGCAATAACTCAATCGATACAGATATCAATAGACTAAAGAAGCAAACAGGACTGAATTACCAACACTGATGACTAGTGAAGCCCAAACAAGCAACCCTCTTTCTAGAACAAAGTTCCATATATGAATCTCCCAGCATCTAAGGTTGGATTACCCAAGAGTCTGAGCCAATGAATATAGAAAATCAGCCTAATGATATTCTCGAGAACTCAGCTTTGACATTCCACTAAAGAACCATATGTTTTCAACAGGCCATATGTTGAAGCATGATAGTATAGAGCCTTTAAATATGTCCAATTAACAGATCCTAAACAAGGGCCTAAAACTTATGACATACAGAACTGTGCATGGATACTATGTTGAAGCATGACAGCCTAGAGCCTTTGAATATGTATCCAATCAGAAGATTCCAAACCAGAGCCCCAAACCTATGATCCATATAGAACTGTCTGTTTACTGATTGCACAGAAGAAGCACATCTTTAAAGAGATATCTTGGAATTGTATCAGAAATCATTCGCAATTCCAGACATAAAGTGAGGCATATTCCTTACAAAAAAGTAAAGCTAAGATATGCTTCATATTACAAGGCAAGCAAATAAATTGAACCCTCAAGTACGTCTGATGTTGTAGTCTCCAAGGCTCTCCTTGAAAGTACTCAATGGGACCCCTTACCAACATTAGGATGAAGTATTTACAAATGGACAGAGGCAATTTATGCCACAAACCAGCAAATGAATGCAATGACCTTTTCTATACTTGCACTTTTTGAGTCCTTACAATTCTACATTAGTGGAAAGTAAATACTCTAGGCACCTACATAGGGGTTGTCATGCAAAATCGGCATCCATTGCTTTTGGAATCACAAAGTTGACAGATAAAGATAAATTGTTATCCATCCACAATAAGGATGCATTAGTCCTTGTTATGAGCTTAATTTGAGATATGTTATTTGATTGAGGATAATCTGTTAATAACTATAAAAGCTAAAATTGAAGCCGGACTTATTTCTTTTAAAATGTTACACCCCGTCTCTTAGTTACTGAGTTACTTTTACCTTGTAAGTAAATATGATGATAAATGTTAAATTGTGACTTTAATATATTTGATAGATTAATGAAATACTGAAACAGGAATTAAGATGTTATTGCTTTTAAATAAGTAATTATTTTTATATTGATGAAATACGATGAAAGAATATGTATTGCAATGTCAATATTCTAAATGCTTTGATAATGCAAATGGTTTATGAATTTCATGTGAACGGCTAACTACTGTGGCAATGTGCTAAGTTGAATGCAAGAACAAGTACGAGCCTCCGGAAGAGAGGGGAAGTATCACTTAGGAGAGGGGCTTGGTCTGGTAACCCTTAATAAGACCTAACTGAGCTTTCACGCACTCACTTTTAGCCTAGTCGAGTCGAGACAATAGCTTGGAAATTGGTAGGTAACCTTTAGTTTTGATTGTGCCTATTTTTAGAAGAGGTTAGGATCTTGTCTTTGAACATTCCTATGTGGGGTTATGTGATTGAATCTCTATTTAGAGTATATGTTCTTCCTATCATGGTATTATATGCAAATTGAAATATGAATACATTAAATATATATATGAGTGTATGTATATATATATGATATATGTATATATGATAACCAATGTATATGAGTGTATGCGTGTGTGCATATACGCAAGTAGAAGTACTTACGTCTATTCATACACGGATATCTCACATACACAGGAAGTCGATTGGACATATATCACGTATACATATATGTATATATATATATACAATTGGTATATAATTATCGATCAATGAATAGGTAGTATATGTGTTTATATAAAGATACTAAAACAAAACCTTATTAGTTGGTCAGTGTTTTAGACAGTGAGGTACAGTATAGTGGTAAGGAAAAGTGATTGCCATGATGACTCCAATTCAAATTTGTTGGTCATGTTCCTTGTGTTTCTACAGGCCCCCCTTGAACGAGGTTGGGGACTTGAACTAGAAGCTTCACATCACTTCCAGGTTCCAAGTATTGGTACCAAATGTAATGATATTTGCAATGTAGGAATTTTGGCTGTGAGAGAAATTATTTATTTATAATAATGTAATATTGATCCTTATGCTTGTTGACTTTAGCTTAATCTTCACAATAGGGTCTCCATGCTTATACTAGGTTTTTATCAAACCTAAAATGATCACATGTGGATTATATCAAACTGTTTTCTTCTTTGTGCTAAAAATTGTGGGTTATACCAAACCCGATATTAGAGAAATAGAAGAGAAAGATTCAATTGATGCATTCCCATGGTATTTATGCCTATTAAATAGGCTTACAAAGGGAAGCCAAGTTGTGTTACGACAAAGGGTGTTGTACACCTTGCACAAGTAAACAAATATTTTAAATATATAAAATAAACATTTATTTGTAATGCATCTTTAGAGATGCATTTAGCCACATTAAATATTTAATTGGGATCACTTATAAAGTTGTATTTAACATTGATAAGATATTGTATGTGTGGGTTGCACATTGAAAAAATATTTAATATTGGAAAAAACTTAGTACCAAAAAGTAAATGAGGGGTCAATTTGTGCTCTCATGATTTTGAGACACATGGTTTAGCCAATACCACTTAATACCACTTAGTGGTTTTGTGTGAGCTTGAATCCATAAAAGCAAGCACATGTTTAGTGGTTGAGGTTGGTTGTTATTGTATTGAACTCTCTTGTAGAGTGCATATGTGAGGCATGGTATGGGATGTGTGGTTGCATGGTTACCCATTATGCTTGGACACATGTAGGATGCATTGGAGGAGCTTGGTGTTTCAAAAGTATTTGTAGAAACTTTGAAAGGTATTGTTATGAATAATAAATTGATGTGGATGCTTTTGGAGGATGGGTTTTTCCCTCATGGAGGGTTTTCCTAATGTATATCTTGTGTCATTTTGATGATATGTTTGTATATTCTTTTGTACGGTGGGTTTTGAATATTTGTTTTCATATTTTGTTTGAAATGTTTTATACTGCTACAATTTTTTCCTTTAAAATGGCATCAAGCCTAGTTGCTATGTTGTGAGAGACTTCCTTGATATTTGTAACCCTTGGTGTAAAAAATTTCATGTGCATAGTTGAAACCATGGTCTCGTAGGAAAAGAATGAAGATATTTTTAAAGTCACAAATGTGTTTATAGAATTTGATTCTTTCAAATCTGGGGTTTGATGAAGATTTGACAAGTAGATTTTTCTATTAGGGTTATTTCTGTAGACACCCAAAATTGGCCCATTTCATTATTTAGGCATTTATCGCATTTTTCACCACATACCTGTTGTTGTATTTGGCATAAGTCGCTACCTTCCAGCCCAGATCAATTACAATTAAATCATAGCCTTATGGCCATTAATTGGTGAAATCGTCTTTATGAAATGAGGCGACATTCATTGATGATTAATAATTATTGAAGAGACACGTATTCTTATGAAGGTGCTATTTGATCCAAGGCCGACATTATGAAGAGACGAATTATTAATGAAGCCGACCTTTCTTGTATGGGCGCGATTTCTTTGAAGAGGCACATCTCTCTATGCTGAGCCGACTTGTTATTTTGGAGAGTCACGTCTCACTTCCCTATTGTATTTATAGCCGCTGCCTCTCTCATTGTTCATCATCTATTCACTCGTCATTTCATTCTTGTCAAGTTCATGTTCTTGCAAAGTGCAAATTCTTCATTAAGGCAGTTCGATAGAGGCTGAGTTTTCTTCAGCATATTGTCTCTTATATTGCTGTGTTGCATCATTTATTGGTGCTTGTATTTGGGCTTGCAAATCAGCCTCTTGTAAGGAGATCATCATTGTAATAATTCAATATATAAGTGATATATTGTTGCTAGGTTTTTCTCCCTCAAGAGGAGGGTTTTCCCAAGATATCTGTTGTGTCCTTGTGTCTGATTTTGAAATAATTTCTGTGCATTTAATCTGATCATTAAAACTAACAATACCTTCATTTTGTCTAACACACTTATATTTCATTTTCCTCTTCATATCTTTAAATTAATTAAATAAATTTTATTTATTTAATTAATGCTCATTATTCTTCTATCTTCCACCAAATGATTAAATAATTTTAAATTATTTAATTATTGTATCTTTCTTCTAATAAATAAATAAAATCAATTATTTTATTTATTTATTCAACATCCACCTAAATTAAATAAATTTAATTTATTTAATTTAATTTTCTTCCATTTTTATCTTATTCTTCTAAAATGTGCAAGTGGGCCCCATTGTCTTTGAAAAATGGCAATAATCAAAATGTGGGACAATTTAATAAAATAGAAAAAAATCTTTTATCTCCTCATCACTCCAACTCCAAAATAGAAAAAGCGTTCTATGTGGAGAAAGGAATCTTACCACTATCAAAGCCCACCCAAGGTTTCTAAATAGAGTGCCTTTTCATGGACACTTGGCGCATGCACATTCATTCTTGTCTCTCCTTCACTCTCATCCATTGATTCATCATTTTTCTCCCCACCGTTGATCATCCATCTTGCAAGTCTATAAATTAACTCACAACCAAACCATTTGGATGGATGAGCTTTCAAGTACCCTTACTCTGTCGAATCATCTCTACAATCTTTCATCCATCATCTTTCATCTATCTACTTTTCTTCTATCATCTACATCTAATCGTCAAGCTGCGAAATTGAGCAATCAACAATCAAACCTTCAAAATCTTGCATTCTCATGGGAGGTGGAGAAGAGCAATGGAGATAAATCGAGCATAATATGGAGATCGGTTTGCGTTTGTGTTTATCATTTTGATTTTCATGTTATCTTGTCCTTCATTGTGCATTGATAGGGTTTCATTATAATTTGTTTATGGATTTTCCCTACCTGCATTTCCAAGAAGGGGACGTCTCAACGACCTAGGGACTTGGGGGGGACGTCTCCCCGCCGCCTCAACACCAACGTCGTCATCTACAAAATGTCGTCAAGACACCAAGGACATTGGGACGTCCCCAAGACATGGAACTCCTAGGAGTCTCTTGACCATCTTGTGGACGCCCAAGAGTCTCCTTCGGCCAAATGACTAAAAAGCTTTTTTTTTTTAAAACAAATTTTTCCTTGAACTCCAATCCCCATGGGATGTCCCTGCTTGCAAGAAACATCCTAACCCATGTTTCTTCATGTCTCCCTTCAAAAAAGCCCTAAGTTGTTGCATCTCTATCCAAAATGAAGATAGAAATTAAAAAAGAAACTAAAAGAAACTCTATAAGCATTGTGCGAGGTCAATTTTTAAGCATGCAAGAGTAAACACAATTTACTGATTTTCATTGCACATAGGAGCAGCAGGATTAATAATTTTTTAGATTTTCCAAAACAAGTAGCGAGTAGCCAGGTGCAAACTTGAATTTATGGAACCAATCTTGAATGATTATAACTTCTAAGTTTTATTTGATGTGCATTCCCCAACCCCCATTAGTTCTCATGTCGTAGCGGTAGCTATGAATAAACTCATGACTACAAACAACAATAAACAAGTTGCAGTACAAACTGTATAAGGCTATGTTAACCAGGAGTGCAGTTGTGAGAATTCATATGTATACACATAGATGGTATATATTGCTTTTTGTCTAGACTCCAAACCTAATGTTAAAAATTTGAAGGAAGATGATAAAAAATAAATATTAGAAACTTAAAACCGTTCGAAAATAAATGGTTAAACCGTATCTTGGCAATATGGCTATAGCTAATAATAATATTTTGATTTGCACGGAGGGGCATCGAGCATCATACAACCTAAGAGGGAAAAAAAATTATAAAATGATATGGCTAGCCCTTGCCAATGCACCCAAGTTAAATGAATGAGTTGGAATTGATAATACAACATGAACAACCATATGAGACTTGAGTAAAACACAATTTCAAAAATAATCACCCATTGATATAATCATTAAATTTAAAACTCGAAGTTTCAAATAGTTAACTTTATTATCAATCTATTTCAATTGAATTTGTTTTTAATTTAATAATAAAAAAAAATTAGAATGTCAGGTGGAGGAAAACAAGGTTTGTACCCATTGTGGAAATATTGTGAATGTGTTTCAAGGTCGAAGGGGTTGAGTGTAACATCCACCATCAAATGTAAACTTTGTCCTAAGACATTTCAGGGCATTTACACAAAGATGAGAGCTCATTTTCTTCACATATCAAGAAAAGGTGTGGAACCTTGTTTGAATGAGGTAGAATAATATGTAGCTACTAGGGATCAAGAAAGGGCTAACGGGAAGGTGCCTCATTCGATCTCTCATGCTTCAGCAATAGGGGCAACTCAAAATCAACATTGAAATTCAAAGACAAATGTGTCTTCTAGAGATGTGACAAGAGAAAACGTAAGGTCTTATTGCAAGAGACCACACATTGGCAACCCAAACCCCATTGGAAAATTGTTTGATGTGAAAAGTTGAGATGTGGTTGATGAAACAATCCCACATGTAATGTCCCCATTTTAAGCTATATTTATTTGTGAACCATTAGCCAATTTTCAAGTTTTGTTGAAGGCTAATTGGTGTGTGATGGAGAACTTCAAACTTCTTGGAGTGCTCAAGATTGGCTAAACAATAATTTTGGTTCTTGGTAGTGAGCTTAATTGGCCTTGGTAAGCTTTGTGACACTTTCAAAATCAATTTCCAACCTTTTGGGAGTTCTCCAAACTTCTTGGAGTAACAAGCTATTTTTAGTCACCTAGTTGTTTCGATTCATCATCTTTGTTGTACCCCAAAACCAAAATTTTGCTTCACTAAGGCATTTTGCTTAATTGAGTCTTAATCTTGTTAAAGTGTCGTGAAATGGTCGTTTTGAGGTTTTAAATATGGAGTTGGTGTCAGTGCTATGTCAGTCTGTTACTGAAGAGATTTGAGGAAAATGAAAATTTGAGCGAAAAATGTCAAAATTTTCTATCTACGGAAGGGAGCACACGATACGAAATAGAAGCCCTATCTTTTAGGGGCCAGGATCATTTTTAGGGTTTATCCTCCACGGCGGACATTTATTAAAATCCGCGTCGGCTTCATGATGAGCTATCAAACTGTCAAAGCCGGACTGTTTTTGAGCAAATTCACGGAAGATCTGATGCAAATGGTGAAAGCAAAATTAGCTAACTCTTGGAAAGCGGCTTTTGAGAGAAAATATCTTTTTGAGGTGCGGTGTGCGTTTTATTTGAATGTCATCAAGATGTTTATCTCACATTAGATTTCAAGCAGCGATCGTCCGTCGGAGGGTGAATCGAGGATTCTTTGAAGCGCTGAACACGAAGTCAAGCGTTGGGTCAAATCTGATCAAACTTCTCGGAAGAAAGAGCAAAGAGCACATTTTGAGAAGGCGCCCAAGCTTTTTCGGGCCTTTAATGCTTTCTTTTCGAGTTTGCGGAATATTCAATGTGTAGTGTTACGATTCGACTTCAGATTGCTGTCGTCGGATCGAGGAGATATCGTCGGCTTAGGTGGAAGTTTTTTATATTATTTTGTCGTTTCGATGGCTAAGTCTGGAATGAAAGAGCACCCAACTTTTGAAAGGGGCGCTCTTGTTTTTCACACCTCAGATGACGTTTTCTGGGGAAATGTGCCTTTGCAGATGTCGTGCAGAACGAGCTTGGCTTCGCAGTGAACCTGAGTTCCAGTCCTGAAAGTTGATAAATCAGAAGTTATGAAGGATTTTGTTTTTCCCTTCGTTCGAAATGCAGAAGTTGAAATTTGGCTAAGTCTGAGAAAAAGCGCAGCTTTTGAAAAAGGCGCTTGGATTTTTGAGCCTTCAGATGTCAGTATTATGGCGTATAGTCTCAAGATATCATTTGATCAGTTTTTACTCAGCTCCGCAATGCACCTGTCAGCCAGCCAATCGGAGAAGTCAGTTGACCAGTGTCAGAGGATGAACAGAGGTCCCGGCAGAGGTTTTAGCTTAAATTTTCATAAAATTTGGCTAAGTCTGGAATTCGCTTGAGAGTTCAAAGTTGAATTTTCGAAAGTGAGTTGAATGGACGCCTTAACTGGAGTTCTGACTGCAGTTAGACTGAACGATTTCTGGGTTGTCATCTTTAGTTCATATGTTTGCATGTGGAGTGATCTTTCAGTTTGCATGTTCAGTTAACTATCTTGCATGTTCAGTTAACTTGATTGCATGTTAAGTTTAACTGAAGATAATCACTAAAAGTCAACTGAAGTTTGCATGCATGGCGAATTTGGTCAAAATTGAGAGGATTTTAGTGAAGATAACGCTTCATCAAATGTTAACTGAAGTCATGAAAAGGGACGCCATATTTTGATGAAGCATTAGTTTGTGAAGCGTGAAGCATAAAATTTGTGAAGTATGGCGAATTTGCATGTCAACTTGAGTTTCAAAAAAGGTCGCCATATTTAAGGTTGAGTAGTGAAGCATCAATTTGTGAAGCTACGCACTTTTTAAGGAGTTGATGACTTCACTCATGAAAAGGGTTGCTATTTTTAAATTATAATTGTTAAAGCATGTGAAGTTGGCGCACTTGTTGAAGGCCAAACTGAACTTCTAAAAGGGTCGCTATTTTTAGCTTATTCTTTGCATGAAGATGGCGAACTCTTATCTTATTCTTGTTGTTAACTGAAGCTATCTAAAGGGAACGCCTTAGGTTAGATTGATGAATCCAAAGAGAATTTGAAGATGGCGAACTTAAGACAAGTCTTAACTGAAGCTTAAGTCGCATGTTTGAGTTTTAACTGAAGATGTGAAAGGCTAACCCTAATGCGCCCACCTTTTAAGCTTGTTTGAGTTCTAGTTAACTATGAAGGGGTCCAATGAGAAGCCAAGCGCCATTTTAATGCATGCTTTGTTTAGTGCGAATTTCTTATGATGAAATTCTATATATTTCCAAGATGGCGTCCCTTATTGCATCATCTTTTGCTCTGAAAGCTTGTATTCTTTTGAGCGACCAGCAAGCTTAAGGTGATTCAGGTGTCCGTTTTCAGCGTTCTTCGAAGCTACGAGCTCAGATTCTTCAGAGGAAGTCAATTCTAGACTTCATTTCCACTTTGCATGCAGGTTTTATAAAGATTCAAAGAAGAAATTTGCAGATTTTTCAGAAGCAGACAAGCAAAACTTTCTATCTTCTGTCTTATTTCTTCTATTTCTCACCTTAGGTACTTTCTTCGCATGCCAGAGTAATTCAACACATTTTCAGAATCTGTTCATCTGGGTTCTCATATTTCGGCGTTTGCAACAAGACCCACTTCTTAGATTTTTTCGAGAAAATCGCCCCGTAGCCTTCATTCTGAAGCTCTGAGCCTTTTTCCGAGAATCTCTTTGCATGTGGGCTTGAATCACATTTTTTCCAGAATCCAGCTATCTGGGTTTGTTCAGAATTCAGTTGTGCACAAAACCCATGTTCCAGAATTTCTTCGAAAATTTCCCCTGTCAGAAGCTATTTTTAGCCTTGTTCAGAGTTTTTCAGAAAGTTCTTCAAGCATATTCGACTTTACAATCAAAAGTCACCATTTTCAAAATGCAGTTCAATCTCATTGATTACAAGGTGAAATCAGTCCTTACACATAATTTCACCAAGACTTCAGATACGGACCTAAATCATGTTTATCCAGTGGTCAATCTCAGCAGTTTAGAAGGTGTTAGCGGCAATTCGATGAGGAATCTTGAACGTTCCGGGTTGCTGGCAGCGGCATCCATTCCTGTTTCTATCTTCGATCTTGAGTTCGTACTTGCTTGCATTAAGCATTATGACTCGTCTTCACGATAGATCAGATCGGTTGATGGAAGAGTGGTTTGCAGTCTCAAGCCGAAGGACATAGAAAGATGTTTTGCTATTTCTCCTCGCTCAGATAACTTTACTGTTGATCTTGAAGCTTGTGAGAAGATATGGGATGCTGATCATCAACGTTCACAGAGAAAGGTTGCTCAGAAATGGTTGACAATTCAGAAAACTAACTTGCCTAAGAAGGTTGGTCGTGGTGAATTTAAAGGAGCAGTTGCTGTTTTGATCACCTTACTCAATCGAGTTACCGGCCAGTCAGATGCTAATACTTTCCGTCCATGGATGTTCTACCTGATTACCAGAATCCTTGATGGCACAGAGCGTTTTGACTGGGCTATGTTAATTAGTGATTGCTTACATCAGCAGATTTCTAACTTTCTCAAGCATCACGAGTTTCATACGATATCTTATTTGGTCTACTTGGTGGCATTTCAAGGTAGTTTCAGACTTCTTAAAACCAATGGTACTCTCGGTGTTCAGCATATTCATGAATATTATCCACAGCTAGAGTTTTCTCAGTCTGAGCAGGACTTCCGAGTGGTGAATGATCACTTTGCCATGAGAACCGTGAGGGATCTTGATGATGAGATGCACATTCGTATTTCAGCCGAGGCCAAATCAGCAATGGAGATTTGGGCAGATTGGTTCATACAGTTTCCTACTTTCACGTACCTCCGAGTTTATGGTTATGTTGGAGAGCCTCTGATGTTGCCGAGATATCCGTCAGACAAGATTGTCTTTATGGAGTTCCTCAGGCAAATGCAGCGCGTTCACTTCTTTCTTCGTAGTCGTCATAAGGCTGCGGCAAATTTTCCATTCTCATTGGGAATTTTCACATGTGATGCAGCAACAGATGCCAGGCGTATGTCTACTGAGATAGAAAGGTTCAAATTCAAGCCTTATACTGAGAGGTGTTCCTATGATCCTCTTGGACATTATGCAAATCGGTTAGAGCGAGGGATTGCACATGCGCCAGCACTTGAAGATTTCTGGGCAAATTGTGAAGATGAATTCGAGGTCCGTCGTCGTCACTACTGTAGACTTACTGTTGGTCAACTCTCTGATTACTTGTCAGAAGATGTTGATGGTTTGTCAGATGATGATGGTGAAGTTCTTCTCAATTCTTATGTTAAGGATCAAGTTGCTAGGCAGCCACTTCGCTCACCTGATTGGTATGCTAAAGAGAATACTTCTATTGAAGAGGTTTCCAGATCAGTTATCAAGACTAGTAAGTTGTTCTTGGAGAGCAAGCGAACACGGAAGTCAGTTCCTGTAGCAGAGCCGCCAAAGGATGTTTCTTCGTTGCCTTCTACTTCTAGAGCAAGACCCAGAGTTAAAGCCATTATAATACCTCCGGAAGGAGCTAGACTCAGTGGAAACACAGGGAAAAGAGCTACTGGTAAAAGGAAGCAGAAACAAATTGAGAATATTCCTGAGATTCCAGTAGAGACAGTTATTCAAGCTGAGCCTCACGTTTCTCTTCCTAGTTCACCTCACGTTCCGCCTATTGATATAGATTCTGAGCCTGAGCCACAAATTCAAGCAGGATCGGAGACAACTGAAACACCACAGGTTGATACATCGGGGACAGTTTCTCCACGAATTGAAAATATTGTTCAGTCTTGTTGGCTCGAAAAGTCTTTGGGGAGACAAAGGCGTGAACCGTCATACAACCTTGATCTGTCAGAGTTTGGTGAGCCCTATCAGAGGAGATCAAACAAGAAGATTAAGAAGCAAGTGTACATCGAAAAGACCCCTGAATCAGAGATTGTGATAGAAGTTGCAGTGCCTCCAGAAGGTAAAAGCTTGGATGAGGTCGAAGTGGGTGACTTTACATTCACTACGGCAAATCTTGGCAGGACCACACGAGAGACAGATGTATCTCTTCTTAAGATTGTTACCAATAATCTTGAAGAGCGTATCACGAAGGATGGAGAAGATAAGGCTTTACTCAAAACTGAAATTAGTCAACTTCGTCAATATATTTCTGATCTTGTTCATGGGAATCCAAATAGAGCACCGGTTCTTCCTCGGCACACACCTGCAGAGAAACGAAAATTGGATCAGTTGGTCAGTCATGGCAGACTTTTGGATGATTGGATTGACAGTTTAGTTGCTGCTGGTAAGACTCTTCTTGCAGATTTATATCAGTTGAGGAGTGAGGCACACAAACTCCGTCAGGGTATTCAGTCGCTGGATATTGCAGTTGCAGAGAGCTTGGCAAAGGATCGCGTTCTTGTATCTCAGTTAGCAGTTGCATGCGATGCTTTGGAGGAGATCGAAGATCAAGAGAAAGTCTTCACTTGGAAAGAGCAGCACCTTCTCAGAACAGAAATATGTGAGAAAATCTCTTCCAAGTTATTTTCACTGAAGGATGACGCAGTTGGAGTGCTTGCACTTGTCAGTGGCTTCGTTGTTCAGATCCCGTGTCATTATCTTCTCGAAGATGGCACGTATGTTGAGTTGGAAAAAGTTCAAGCGGAATTCGAGAAGCTGATTTTTGACAGCCTTGAAGGTGAACCTAGGGCGCCAAAATTAGAAAATGTTTCAGTAATTGCAGCCAGTTTGAGAAAGGCGACTGAAGAATGCAAAGATGGTGTGCACACAATTACTGAAAGTGGCAAAGAACTAAAGAAGCAGACTGTTATTTTTAGCAGCATCAAAGTGCCAGATGACAGGGAGATCGATGAGTTCTTGGTCGAAGTGTTAGACCGAGTTGACATGGAGTGATCTGTCAGTTAGAACGTGCAGTTAATTTCTAGGGTTGAGTCCTGAGCAGCAGTTAACTTGACTTCCAGTCTTCAGTTCACTTGCTGACTTAATACATGCTTATCTCATCCTCGGAGTTATCAACACAGGAGTTAGGGTTAGGGTTTCCAGTTAACTGAAGGTAGTGGCCAGTTAACTTTGCTTTAAATAAGGACGTGCATGCTTGCACATTGTCCAATTAGGTTATTTGTACCAGTTAAACTGAGGGTAGTTGCCCAGTTAACTCTATAGTTTACTTCATTAGGGTTAGGGCGCATGACTTGCATGCATTGCAAGAACTGTAGTGAACTCAAGGTGATTTTAGGGTTACCTACACCTTGATGTATATAAATAAGAGCTTTTGCTCATTTGTAAATAAATTTTGCTTGAGAGATAAATATATGCTGCGCCTACCTTGCCCTCAATATTGCTCTTTATGGTATTTGTTCATGTGTCTTCATTATTGCAATTGATTGTTATGCCACATAGGGTTTCGAAAGATTGTAATGCTGGATTCTTCCATAGTTTAGAGAAATCTGTTTTGTGAATCTTTTATTATTATGATCGAACGTTATGCCACACAGGGTTTCGTAAGATTGTCATGATAAAACCGTTTTGTGAAGTGTTTACTATGCTGATCGAGTGTTATGCCACACAGGGTTTCATAAAGTTTTCATGGTGAATCTTCTCTTAGATTAGGAAAATCTGTTTTGTGAATCTTTTGTCATTACGATTAAGTGTTATGCCACATAGGGTTTCACAAAGATTTTGATGATAAAAGTTGTTTGTGAGTCTTTACTATGCTGATTGAGTGTTATGCCACATAGGGTTTCATAAGATTATCATAGCAAATTCTCAAATCTGTTTTGTGCTTAATAAACTTGTTCAGATTGAGATGATAGTTGCGCCACCTTGCCTTCAAGTAGAGAATCTGAATGTGTTTATCGTTTGATAGTCATAACCTTGCTCCGTTTCCTCTTGCTCTGTTTTCCTGAGGAGATTGGATAGATATAAGTTGTAGTTTAGTTGATTTGCGAAACCAGAGAAAACTCAGCTGCAACGTGTAAGTTCTTTCAAGAAAGCCTTGTGCCTCTAGCAGCTGAAACAAAAAGACAGGACATAGTTTTAGCTTATTTTCCTTTGCAAGTACATTTGTCAAAGCATAACGAGGGAGCTTCCCCTCCATAATTTGAAGAGCACTCATTACGTAGTGTGCATAGGCTGTTCATAACAACTTCTACTCCGAGGAGGTGTTAGTTATTCGCCAACAATACCGAGTTCAACCGGAAAAAGCTTGAATCACAGTTTGGATAACTATCTAGCTCTCAGACCTATGGCGGAAGAGGAGGCGATCAAGTTCGCTACGCTACACCTAGATGGGGTGGCGCATGAATGGTGGTACCATGGCCTAGTTACTCTGGGTCATCGGTCTATCACAACTTACGATGAGTTCACCACTAGACTCATCGAGAGGTTTGAGAAGAAGGATCCTGAAATTCATTTCAGAGAACTGGCACAATTGAGACAGTATGGCACAGTTGATGCCTACATTGCCGAGTTTCAGAGACTCTCAGTCATGGTGACTGGGATCACGGAAAGGAGATTGGTGATTCTTTTCAGTGAAGGTTTGACAGAACCTCTCAAAGGTTGGATTAAAGCCTTTGACCCACCAACCTTGTAGGAGGCCATGAAGAAGGCAAGAAACATGGAGTGGGCTGCTCCTAAGGCAAAATTTCAGTCAAACTCCCCCTTTCAGAAAAGGGATAAAGGGAAGAGACCTCAGCATAGAACTCCTTTGAAACCTCAGCACAAGGAGTTCAAGAATCGCAATCCCCATGTCACCAGGTTGGATCCTGAAACCTTGAATGAACTCAGAAGAAAAGGGTTGTGTTTCCGGTGTAGGGAAAAGTGGTCTCAAGATCATGTTTGTCCTAAAGGGGTTAAATTCAATCAGATAGAGTACTATTCTGCTGGTGAAAGTAGTTCTGATTTTTCAGACCAGCAATCTGATTTTGAAGAAAGTGAAGTAGAAAAAGTTCCAGAAGAGTCTGAAAATGAGAAGGAAAGTGGAGGAGTCTTAGCTCAGCTCTCTAGCTTCCAAAGAAACGAATCATTCAAGGTTCGAGGGATGGTCAAAGGGCAGCGAATCGTTGCCTTGATCGACACTGGAGCAACACATAACTTCATTGATGAAGTTGTGATAGCCAAGAAGGGGCTGCAAACAGAGGAGTTTGAAGGGTTCAAGGTCATGGTTGCCGATGGATTTCATATTTCTTGCACAAAGAAAATCTCGAACATGACCATGCAATTGGGAAACTACGAAGTCAAGGATGACTTCTATGTAGTTCACATTGGAGATACGGATGCTGTCCTAGGCATTCAATGGTTGCGTTCTCTTGGGGAGATCTCCTTGAATCTGCAGACTATGGAGCTGAAGTTTCAATCCGATGGGAAGAAGATAGTTCTGAGAGGAATGTCCAATGGGGGCCCTCGGGTTGTGTCATTCAAAAGAATGGCAAGGCTGATCCGTCACGATCAAGCTGAGTGGGTTGCAGAATGCATGATCCTCCCTGCTAGTCCGGTTGAGACTAAACGTGACCATCCTCCTGATATCCAGTCACTACTCACGAAGAAGAGCAAAGTCTTTGCAGATTTGCCTCCTGGACCACCACCTGAACGGGGTTCAGAACACATCATAGAGCTCAAGGAAGGGGCTAAACCGGTGATCACAACTCCATATCGGTATCCGAAGAGGCAAAAGGATGAGATCGAGAAGAATATTCAAGAACTCTTGGAGATGGGTTTCATACGCCCAAGCAAGAGCCCCTTTGCATCGGCAGTGGTTCTTGTGAAGAAGAAGGATGGTACCATGCGCATGTGCGTGGACTATCGTGCTTTGAATCAAAGCACCTCCAAGAACAGATACCCCATTCCCAGAATAGATGAGCTCATCGATGAGCTACATGGGGCCAAGTTCTTCTCGAAGATAGATTTGAGATCGGGTTACCATCAGATTCGGATGAGGGGATCTGATGTGGAGAAGACAGCTTTCAGGTGTCACTATGGCCATTTCGAATTCTTAGTCATGCCATTTGGGTTGACTAACGCTCCGGCTACCTTTCAGTCTTGCATGAACCGTGTTTTTCAGAATCAGTTAAGGAGATTTGTGTTGATATTTTTTGATGACATTCTGATTTACAGCAAGACTTGGGAAGATCATCTCAAGCACTTGGAGGAAGTGCTTAGTATCCTGGAGTCTGAGAGTTTGTTCGCAAAAGCTTCCAAATGTGAATTTGGAATGGAGGAGTTGCTGTACCTTGGCCACATAATCAGTGCTGAGGGAGTGAAGGTGGATCCGGAAAAGATTAAAGCAGTAGTTGATTGGCCACCTCCTGAGAACTTGACTCAATTGAAAGGTTTTCTGGGTCTTTGTGGTTTTTATCGGAGATTTGTAAAGGGGTATTCACAGAATGCTGCTCCCCTTACTGATCTCACCAAAAAGGGAGCCTTTGTTTGGTCAGAAAAGGCTCAAATTGTTTTTGACAAGTTCAAGAAGATCATGAGCTCGTGTCCAGTTTTGGCTATTCCGGATTTCTCCAAGCCATTCGAGCTGCAGTGTGATGCATAAGGAGAAGGAGTTGGGGCTGTCCTGATGCAAGGCAAACACCCTATAGTGTTTGAGAGCAGAAAGTTACGGGGTGTCGAAAGGACATATTCAATTTATGACAAAGAAATGCTTGCCATTATGCATGCATTAGCCAAGTTTAGGCAGTACTTGGTGGGGAACAAATTTGTGGTTAAGACTGACCACAATAGCCTCAAGCATTTCATGCACCAGAAGGACCTAAATGAGAGGCAACAGAAATGGGTGAGTAAGCTTCAAGCTTACGACTTTGACATTGAATATGTCAAAGGGAAAAATAATATCGTGGCTGATGCTCTGTCCAGAAGACCTCATCTTAGCTCATTGTGTGAGCTTACTGCAGATTGGAGAGACATGTTGCTTGCTGATTATGCCAAAAATCAGTTTGCAACCAGCATTCTTGAGGGTACTTTTCATGATGAAAGGTACAAGGTGGTCGAGGGATTGATACATTATAAGGGAAGAATCTTTCTGGTGGCCGATTCTAAGCTTAAGAAGAAGATTCTTTTGACTTTCCATGATATTCCAGTTGCTGGTCACCAAGGCTTTTTTAAGACATATAGGCAGATCCGAGAAAGGTTTTCTTGGAAAGGATTGAAAGGAGAAGTACAACGCTACATCCAGGAGTGTCCTGTTTGTTAGGTGAATAAGAATGAGCATACATTACCAGCCGGTTTGCTGCAACCACTTCCAATTCCCAATCAAAAATGGGAAAGCATTTCGATGGACTTCATCACTGGGTTGCCCAAGGCCCAAGGGAAGGATTGTATTTACGTGGTAGTTGACAGATTAACCAAATTTGCTCATTTCTTCGCCATTACCAGCACTTTTTCTGCAGCCCAAGTTGCAGATTTGTTCTTTCGAGAGGTGTTTAGGCTGCATGGGTTGCCAAAGAACATTGTGAGTGATAGGGACAGCAAGTTCCTAAGTACGTTTTGGCAAGAAGTTTTCAGAATGAGTGGTACGGTGCTCACCCCAAGCACTAGTTATCACCCCCAAACAGATGGACAAACAGAAGTAGTGAACAAGTGGTTGGAAGGCTACTTGAGAAACTATGTGTCAGAGCAGCAGAGAGCATGGGTTAAGTGGCTGCATATAGGCGAGTACTGCTACAATTCTTCTTTCCATATGTCGATTAAGATGTCTCCTTTCTTGGCACTTTATGGGTATGAAGCACCTAGTTTTGCAGATTTGGTGTTTGGTGACAGCAAAGCACCCCTAGCCAAGGATTTGTTGCAGCATAGTCAAGACATAATGAGATCCTTGAAGGATAATTTGCAGATTGCACAAAATCAGCAGAAGTTGTATGCTGATCAGAGGCGTGTTGAGCGTTCTTTCGAGGTTGGGGATATGGTCTATCTTCGTTTACAACCTTATAGACAGTCTACTCTCAAGAAGAGTGGAGCTGAGAAGCTCAAACCTCGCTTCTATGGGCCATTCAGGGTCCTCAGAAAAGTTGGGGCAGTAGCTTATGAATTAGAGCTACCTTCTGATAGCAGAGTGCATAACATCTTCCACGTCTCTCGCCTCAAGAAGGCACTTGGACATAATGTGGTTGCTTCATCACAGTTGCCACCGTTGGATGAAGAGGGACAGTTGGTTCTAATTCCAGAGGAGATACTTGACTTCAGAGAACGTTCTTTGAGGAAAAGAACCATCAGAGAATACCTAGTGAAGTGGAAGAACCTGCCTATGGAGGATGCGACTTGGGAAAGTGATGAGATATTGCAGCATCCTGGTTTGCGATTGCTTGAGGACAAGCAATCTTGGGGAGGGCGGACTGTAATGTCCCCTTCTCAAACCTGATCGTTCCTGTGACCGTTGGCCTTTTTCTGGAAACCCGAAGGCTAGTCGGAAGGTAAAATTAGGGTTTCCTACTTTTGAGGATGTCCTTGCTCGAAGTTGGGGGATTCAATGGCGGATTCTTTCTGGGTTTTCAGAGAGCTTCGCAGTGGTGTGTTCATCTCGGCATTCTGAGCATTTCCAGGAATTTACTATTTTTAGTAAATTCTATTTTGGGCAGTAAACAGGATGGTCTCGGGCAGTTGACTTTCCCCTTCAGTTGACTCAAGTGGCGTATTCAGTTTCAGGCTTCAGAATGCAGTTTTGGGGTGTTGAGCTCATTTCACTTAAAAAATAACATTATAATTTAAATGTTATTTTATCACCTTGGCCTAGTCAAATGACTTAATGTTATTTTAAAAGAGGGACTTGAAGGGTGGCGCCATCATTAAGGATATATTTAATTTTTGATGAATTTTCCAAAGTCAAAGCAAGTTAATATGGGCCCATTTATCAAGGTGTTGATTTTAATTAAAATATGAATATTGAGCTAAAAGGGAAAAGGACGCCATCTTGAAGAAAGAGCTAGGGTTTGGTCATTGAGTTGGATTTTAGGGTTTCGTGAAGTCAACCGAAACTTATAAAAATGAGACTTGAGCTTCATTTCACCATCTTTGGTCTACTATACTGTTATGCTGCCGGATTAGCTCTGGATTTGCTTCGAGGAATGAAGGCCTCCTAGCTCGGGCATCGCTTCTTGTTTGTGAGACAACAACTAGTGATGATTTTTAGTCTAGTTTGTGAGTTCATTGGAAATCGTGTATTGTAATTCTGCATTCGTCTATTTAGGTTCAGATTTGGCATATTGTAGTTTTCTGGTTGTAGCATTTTAGCTTTAGCAGATTTGAAGTTTTACTCATA
>VDFB02055142.1:0-10008 GCA_007258455.2 Sequoia sempervirens
CAACTGGAAGTACTTATAATTTTTCTTTTACACTATCTTTTGTCTGTACAAATAATGTTTCAAAATATGAAGCCTTGTTATTGGGATTGAAACTTGCTGAAAAACATGGAATCAAAAAACTAATGGTGACCAATGATCGAGGAACGATAGGGCTCTACTAGGGTTTATGCTTTTGTTCTCCATGAGTTGGTATTGTCATACTATGCATTCTACACAAGACTATATTTATTGTTGTGCGTACGGCCACATTTAGTGCGGCCCTAAGCACCTTATTATGCCTTCAACCGTTCCTAACCCAGCAGTTCATGTTGGTGTTGGCGATTCGACGGATTTGCTCAATGGCTCCCCCTCCGAACAAACGTCCCCAGAAATTAATTCTGAAAGTGTTTCACGAGGTATGCATTCTGACTCACCTGTTGATGTGGTTTTACCTTTACCTGAATTTGATTATGTTTTTCAATGGCTTGAAAGTCACACCCTTGTTGGGTATTTTGTTGGGAGAACCCCCCCTGAAAGTGTGCTTAAAGAATGGGTCAACAAGGCCTGGGTCCCTCATGGGGTCCGCCTTGAAATGGTCCAAAACCTGACCAAGGGTTTTTTCTTGTTCCGCTTTTCAGAAGTTAGCCATGTGCAGGCCATTTTGGGTCACGGCCCCTGGTATGTCTGGTCTTCCCTGTTGGTTTTCCATGCCTGGACCCGTGACTTCACTGTCTTGGACAAGACCAAGCTCCAGGTCCCAGTCTGGATTGAGTTTCTTGGTCTTCCTTTTCCCTGTGTGCCTTTTTTGAATCATATTGCTTCCTCTCTGGGGAATGTTATCTGTGTGGAGCCGGATAGATTTTTCCAAGCCCGTCCCCAGAAGAGGGTTTGCGTGGAAGTTGACCTTTCCCAAGATTTGAAAGACACCATTGATATTCAAATAGGAACTCTTCGGCATACCCAAAAAGTTACTTATTTTAATCTACCCAACACGTGTTATCAGTGTCAGTCCGCAGATCACAAGATCAAGGACTACCCTTTGGCAGTGCCTCGTACATCTTCTCAGCCACGAGAAACTGAACAATCTCGTCAAGCAGATTCTTCTGCTCCTAAACAAGACTCTGCCTGGACTACAGTCACAGGGCGTAGGAATAAATCTTTTGGTTTTGCATCGGCTTCCAAAGCCGCCGAACCGGCAAAAAATGTTTCAAACCCTTCTCAGAAGGGGACGGCGATTCCAAGCAAGGTCGATAGCATGCCTCTTCAGCCTCGGCCTAAGACCACGCCTCAACCCGCTGCTATCATGATGACCCAACTGCATAGTTCTGCTCCTGCTTTAGGAGCCCAAAGGCACTCTCAAAGCCCCTCTCCGCCCAGGGAGGAAGGGGAATATGTTCAAGAGAAGCAAAGGAATTCCTCTCCTTCTATCCAGATTGGCTCAGTTCTGCCAGAATTTTTACATAATCGTTTCTCTTCTCTAGATGGAGAGGAATCGGAGTCCGATGATATGGACACAGTTCTTCCATGAATTTTCTCTCATGGAATGTTAGAGGTATTACTGACCTCCCTAGAAAATATATTGTCAAAGATACTTTGAAAAAGTTGAATGGTATTGATATTCTGTGCCTCCAGGAAGTTAAAATTTTTGGTTTTTTGCTGGCTTCGGCTTGCCGGTCTATCTGGCCAGCCAGTTCTATGTTCGGTACCACCCACGAGTCTGGGCGTGGAGGAGTTGTCACTCTTTTGTCTCCATGGTGGTGCTCCAACGTGGTTGAACATGGGTCTGATCCCACACAGTGGCTTGTCTGGATCCTTCTCAACATTGATAATCATTCTTTTGGGGTCATTAATGTGTATGCCCCGAATGATGTTGTGGAGCACTCTTTACTTTGGCGATGGATTGCTGACTCATTGTCGGTCGCCACCTGGATTTTATGTGGGGACTTCAATATGGTTGAAATGGCCTATGATAAAGATGACATTCTGCCCTTTAGATGGGTAGCTCGCAAACGTGAGGCGTGGTTTTACATGCGCAATAAATTGGGGCTTTTTTATCCCAATATTGGCCACTGCCACTCTCATTCTCCCTGGCACACCTGGTGCAATTTTAGGGCTGGTTCTGACAGAATTTTTAAGCGCCTTGATCGTGCCATGATCTCGGCACAATCATTCTTCTCCTTCGCCAGCTCTTCCCTTCCGGTTAAGCCGCTAATGGATGTGACGTTGTCCGATCACTTCCCCATCAGTTTTCGCATTGAATGGGTGACTAGACAGCCTCGTACGTGCAAGACTCAATTCTTCCTCAACACTTCGCTTCTTGACCATAAGGCCACCCTGGCCCACATTCACAGAATTTGGAACTTGGAATGCAGGCCAGCTCATAACATAGGCTGGATTACATGGTGGAATGATGCCATCACCCGTACCACTCGCTTCTTGCGCATTTATGGGCACCAGCTAGCCATCTTTCGCCGGCAGTCTTACGAAGCAACCACAACTGATTTGCTCTTAGCCAACAAGGCCTTAGCGGCTAGCCCTTTTTCTCCAACTTTACAAGTTAAAGTTGCAGAATTACGGCACCAAAAGCAAGTTGTGGAAAATTACACCGCTCAAGGCGCACAAATCAAGGCCCGCTTGCACTGGCTCAAAATTGGGGATCGTGCCTCCAAGGATTTTTTCTTGGCCTTGCGTGCCAAGCACTCCTGTCCAGGCATTTAAAATATTAAAGATGGTGAACAAGTCCTTTCGGAGCTGCTTGACATTTTGCAGGCCTTTGTGCGTCATTACAAGCAAGTTTTCACTGCCCAAGACCCCACGCCTGAGCGCCAGCAGGCCCTCAAGGACTGCCTTGTTGTTGTGCCACATAGGCTATCTACAGCCCAGAAGAAATTTTGTGACCAGTTGCTTACGCTTGATGATCTGAAAGAAGCATTGCATTCTATGGCAGATGACAAAGCCCTTGGGCTTGATGGCTTTCCCTGTGAATTTTACAAAGCTATTTAGGACTGTGTGGGTCCTGACTTGTTTCAGGTCTATTTAGAGGCTTTTCATTCCAATTCTTTAGGAGAGATAATAAATAAAGGGAATATTAAGTTCATACCTAAAGTCGATGATCCTGAGGATATTTGCAATTGGCGGCCTATTACGCTCCTTAATGTCTCTTACAAAATCATTGCTAAAGCTCTTGCTTTAAAAATCCGCCATCTTTTGCCCCTCATTGTGCGTCCGGAGCAGACTGGATTCATCAAATCCAGGTATATTCTGGATAATATCATCGTTGTCTGGGAAGGCATGGAGTGGGCCCGACACTCCAACCAAAAATCCTTATTCATTAAGATTGATTTTTCCAAAGCCCATGATCACATTGAATGGCCTTTCATTCTTGCCATGCTACAAGGTCTGGGTTTTGGGCCCAATTTTATTCAGTCTGTCTGAATGCTCTTTGTGGATGCTTCGGCCTGCATCACTATCAATGGTCGACAGTCCTTTGCCTTTGGCCTTTTCTGTTCCATTCGGCAGGGTTTCCCTTTGGCTCCCTCGCTGTATGTGCTTTCCGCTGAAGGGTTTGGTTATCTGTTGGCTCATGCGGCCTCATTGCAGCACGTCAAAGGAATTTCGCTGTCGAATTCCCAGTTGCAATTGCTCAATGGTCACTTTGCGGATGATTCCTTTCTCACTCTCCTGGAGGAAGAGGAGACTATTCATGAGGCGCTTCAGTACCTTAATGTGTTCTATCTTGCATCTAGCTCCACCATTCAGTGGCACAAGATGCTTTGTTATCGGCAGTCTGTCCTGCCTTGCCCTGCTTGGCTGCAACCTCTTGGCTGGAAGTGGATCGGGCTAGGCGAAATTTTCTGATTTTTGGGCATTCCTTTTGCTTTCCAAGCTTCTCTTGCGGAGCTTTGGCAGGTTGTGCTCGCTCGGGTGGAGAAAAAGTTGACTTACTGGATCACCAAACCTCTTTCCTTGGCAGGAAAATTGTAGATTTGCTCTAAAGTTTTGACTGCTACCCATGTTTATTATTCTTCTTGTTGGGTGCCTTCTAAAGCTGCTTATAGCAAGCTTGAGAAATTGCTTCGTGATTTTCTTTGGGCCTCCTCTAATACTCATCATGGCTTCCATCATGTCACCTGGGATTTCTGTTGTCTCCCCAGGGACTCTAGAGGCTTGGGTTTTCTCTCTACCCAGAGGCAAGGAATTGCTCTTTGTGTCAAATGGGTGATTCATGCTCTCACGGGTGACGAGGCTTGAAAAATTCTTCTTCGCTACTACATTCAGACTGGTTTCCCCACCAACAAACCTACCTAGAAAGGAATTGGCCTCCAAACCCTTCTTGTTATGAAAGAGTCGATCCAGATAATTGGTACGTTTGTTGCCAAAAGCATTTGGCGCGCCTGGGAATATATCAAACCCTGGCTCCGGTGGTCTGGCTCCGGATTTCGGGACGGGCTCTCCCTGAACCATCACAATGTGTGGTGGTCGCCTCTTTTTGCCAGAAATGATCAGCCTCTGGCTAAAGTGCCTTGGCTTAAAGCTCTCAGATTTCATAAGAAGGGGATCCATACCCTCCATCAGCTTTTTCTCAGACCCACCATGCGCCTCATGCATTGGGACGAGTTTCATGCCTTATATAGTTTTCATAACTAGGATCATGCTACTTTTGAGGGTCTGGTGAGTGCTATCCCAGACGAGATGCTTCACAAAATTGGTATTCGTGGGCCCAAACCTTGGTGGAAAGACTGGAAATGGTACCTAGATACTCCTTTGAGAAATTACAAGCCTTAGCTTGGCTACAGGTGGCTTTCGCCTCATTTTCCCATGATCCAGAGTTTGAATCAGAGGTGGTTTCTCCAATCTCTGGCTCCTGTCTGGCGTAAACGATTTTCCAACACTTCGTCTGCAAGTGTTGAGCTGAAGCTCGCCCATTTTTCCTGGTGTATTCTTTTCCAGGGCTTGTCAGTGGGCTCTCGGCTTGTTCATTTGGGGGTTCCGGACCCTCGGTGCCCGTTCTGTGGGCAGTTTGAGACTTTTAAGCATCTCTTTTGGTTTAGCCCCCGGGCCCAGCAGTACAGGACCTGGATTCATGATTTTTTTCAGCCATTTCGGCCGGAGCTGTTTTCTTGGCACATGATTCTGCTAGGGGATTCGCCCAGATTTCCAGTAAAGTATGCCCAGCTTTGGCACACTTTCAGGGTGGAAATCCTTTTTACTATTTGGAAGGATAGAAATTCCTGCATATTTGCTCATTCTCAAATGGATTGTCAAATCTCTATGTATTCTAAAGCTATTATTTGCTCTAATGTATTATTTCAGATACAGGTGCAAGCTAATAAAGTGGCGATTGAAGTTGCTCACCTCCAGGTTTTCCTGGACCATTGGGGAAATGCCCCGTGCACTGTGGCCCGGGTCCCCGACTCGCCCTCCGCCTCCCGCCACCAGTCACCCTCTCGGGGCCGGCGGCGAAGTGGTTCCGCTCGCCCTCGCTCTTAGCCTCCGCCTCAGCAGGACTCCCGCCCCCCTCGGTGTGCTCGCTCTCCTCCGCTGCGGGCTGGCCAGGGGTGGTTTACTGGTGGGCCGTCGGGGAGTGGTGGCGGTTGGCCCTCTGATGTTGTTCCTACTCCTAGCTCTACCTCTGGTTCTGGTTGGCCAGATACAACTAAATTCTTTCCACGGCTGGCCCTTGCAATCTCGCCCCCCTGCGAGGAAGAAGATAAAGAAAAAGAAGATGATGGTTGGGCTCCTCCTGACGTCAATCCTTACCCCGCTGATGTATGGGGGAAAAGGGATGACAGAGACCCTCTTGACTCTACTAGCATTGCCTTGGCCGCTTGATGGTCTTTTAATATTTGTTATTTTGGACTCTTGGGCTTGGTCCATGTTTTTTTTATTTTCTGGGCTCTGCCCATGTGACCTTCGGGGTGTGCTTTCTTACCACCCAATCCTTTTTTTGTGAATATGTATTTAATCTCCTTTTTTTAATATAGATTAACGGCTTATTCATCAAAAAACTAATGGTAATTGGTGATTATGAGTTAGTAATATCCCAGGTAAGAGCTAAATATGCTTGCAAAAATGACAGATAGAGGCAATACCAAAATGTTGTTTGGGACTCCATATAATAGTTTGATTTTTTTTAATAGACTGGATGGAGAGAGGGCATAAAAAAGTTGTTGATTTATTGGCTAATATTGCTTTAAGACCTGATGATATAACTTTCATAGGGATTTCAAATATTGAGGTAAGGGAAAGGCCCTCTATCCCTAATAATGTGTACAACTGGCAGATTTTTAATGATGATGAGGATATTCTTAGATTCCTGAAATGTAATGATAAATATGAAGGTCAGGAGATTGATTTTAGTGGATTCATAGAAAATTATGATGGACAAGACACAATCATTGGGAAATAGGTTATACAATTAAAAAAAAACAAAATCACCAAAGGTCTTGTAGCTCTTGAAAGGGTCTTTGATAATCATGAAGCCGGTAAGGCCAAAGCAACTGTTGCCCACTTAGAAGACTTAGAAGAAGTAAACTTAGGAAATGAAAATTCCCCAAAGAAGGTTTAAATAGGAAAAAGGATGAAACCTAATGTGAAAGCCATGCTTATTGCCTTGTTGAGAAAGTATAGGCATGTCTTTGTCTAGTCGTATGATGACTCGAAAGATTACAAAGAGGGGCTAACATGAAATCCTTTTGAAGGAGGGTGAAAAACCTTTTAGACAGAAGCAAAGACCAATTAATCCTATGATAGCTCCCAAGATGCAAGAAGAGTTGGTAAAGTCAAGAGAGGCTGGTATTATAAAACCTATTAGACATTCTTCATGGGTATCCAACTTAGTACCAGTGAGGAAAAATAATGGTGATATAAGACTGTGTGTTGATTTCAGGAACCTGAATGTATCTTCATTAAAAGATAATTATCCCTTACCCAACATGGAGGCCATGTTATAGAAGGTAACTAGTTGTGAGTTGTTGTCAATGATGGACAATTTCTCAGGGTATAATCAAGTAAAAGTGAAGGAGTTTCAGCAATACAAGACTACATTTACTACTCCTTGGGGTACTTATGTATATGTAATGATGCCTTTTGGTTTAACAAATGTTGGTGTTACTTTTCAGAGGGCTATGGATGTAGCTTTCTCAGATTTTATTGATCTATTTATGACTATGTATCAAGATAACTTCACTACTTATTCTAAGAGAGAAGAGGATCATTGCATGCATCTAGAAAAGGTTTTTGTCAAGTCATTAGAATATGGAATATCTTTGATTCTTAAGAAATGTGCCTTTGTGGTCACTGAGGGAAAACTGCTAGGACATATTGTGTCCAAAGAGGGAGTAAGGATAGATCCTAAAAGAGTAGTAGCTATTGATAAGATTCCCCAGCCAAGAAATGTCAAGGGTATCCAGTCCTTCTTCAGGAAAATAATTTTTTTAAGAAGGTTTGTAACCAACTTTGTAGAGATTACAAGACCTATTTCTAAAATGTTGAGGAAGGGTGAAAAGGTACTTTGGAGTGAAGAGCCCAGCCGGGCTTTTAAGAAGATAAAACAAGCTATTAAAGAGGCTCCAATCATGAAGTCTCCTAACTTTTCCAAACCAATGCACATTTTCTCTTTTGCTTCTTTTCATACTATTGCCATTATTTTACTATAGAAAAATGAGCAAGGTTTTGAACAACCAATTACATTTTTTAGCAAATCTCTATAGGCTGCAAAACTGAAGTATGACACTACTGAGAAATAGGCTTATGCTTTGGTAAAGGTTGTAAAGAACTTCAAAAATTATTTACAAGGGGATACAATTATTGACTTTGTACCAAGTGCAGTTGTGAAGGACATTTTTACTAAACAAGAGACAACAGGTAGAAGATGTAGGTGGATCAACAAGATCTAGGAATTCAACATTGAGGTTCACATTACCAAGTTAGTAAGAGGACAAGGCCTCTCCAAATTAATGGAAGAGGAAAATTTGGAAGCCAATCAAGTAAGTCACATTGAAGTAATTGACATGGGACCTCTCTGTGATATGCAAATGTGCGGATGGTACAAAATAATTATCCAATATTTGCAAACTTTGCAATGTCCTGCTAATATGGCTACCAATGAAAAAAGAACATTAAAACTACATGCTATCAAGTATGTGATCATTGATAATGAGTTATGGTGGAGAAGCTTGGACAGAGTGCTTATGAAATGTGTGGAAGGAAAAAAAGCATTGGAGCTTCTAGAAGAAATGAAAAATGGGGTGTTTGGTGGTCATTATATGGCAAAGACTACTGTACATAAGATTTTAAGAGCTAGTTTCTGGTGGCATACAGTTTTTAAAGATGCTCACAAATTTGTTAAAACTTGTGATGCCTATAAATGATTCTCAGGAAAATTGAAGTTTTCAAGAAGCTTTCCACTCAAACCTATAACAGTTGAAGCCCCTCTCCAGCAATGGGGGATTGATTTGATTGGGGATATACTAGAAAAATCTAGTGGAAGTCACTCATGGATTCTTGTTGCTACTGACTACTTTACAAAGTGGGTGGAAGTTATACCCACAAAGAAGGCAACAAGCAAGGTGGTAGTTGATTTTCTATTGAATAATATTCTTATCAGATTTGGAGTCCCTTAGAGGATTATCTCAGACAATGCTATGTGTTTTAGATCAGATGAATTCAAGGACTTTTGTGAGAAACATGACATACAAGTCTCTTACTCTTCACCTTACCATCCCCTAGGAAATGGTCAGGCAAAGTCTAGTAATAAGAGCTTGATGAAGATAATTAAGAGAATTATGGAGAAGAACAAAAAGGCCTGGGATTCAAAACTAAAGTTAGCACTCTGGGTGGATAGAGTGACTGTGAAAAAGGCCACTAGTTATTCAACTTTTGGTTTAGTGTATGGTCTGGATGCAAGATTTCCACAAAATAACCTGCTCAAGATGTACAATTTTATGCAGGAATATGATGAAGAAATCTATGATGATATGCAACACAGGATAAACAATTTGGTATAGTTGGATGAGTCTAGGAGGGAGGCTCAAGATAAAAATTTGAAGATGCAATTAAGTGTTAAGAACGTATATGATAGAAGAGCTTCTCCCAGGAAACTTGAAGTTAACAACAGGGTGTTAGCTTGGAATGCAAGAGTTCAAGATAAAGGAAAACATGGAAAATTTGAAGCATTGTGGATTGGACCTTACTTGATAGCCAACACTCATGGAGAAGATTCATACTTTCTTCAAAGCCTAATAGGTGAACTTTTTGAACTGCCAGTACATGGATAGTTCTTAAAGACTTCTCCTAAGTATGTTATCTTCCATGTACTTTATTTTGTGTATCGTGTATATAGGTGTGTTTGCTTTCATTTTGTTTTGGGGCTTTCTACCTCATTTGGGTAGTTTCCTTGGTTCAGGTCCTTTGGTTTTAATCCACATTTTGGTCTGCTTTAACTAGAGATTCTAGAGATCTTTCCATGCCTACGAGAGGCATACATCCACAGTTAGAGCCACTGATGGAGCCTTAATTCTCATTGTTCCATCTTAAACCCTTGTTTCATTTTAGGAGGGTTTTTGAAAAAAAATTCCCTTAAAATCAATTAATGGTTCTATTTGGTTGTTGAATTCTTATTGCCATTTGCTGGTCATTATTTTAATACCTTCTATTAGGTAGCCAGTTTCCCCATCATGAGTTCAGAAAATTAAGTTATCATGACTTTGGGGTTCTTGAGCTTTTGTTTTATTTATCGTATCACCCTAGGAAGTCCCCCCCGTCATAACAACTTATTGAGCATGTGCATAATATTTCACTTAAGTTCAGCTGGCCTTGTATCCTTATCACTCATCATTGATCACTTTTGAAGTATGTTTTTTAAATTAGTGATGAGCGATGATGAGGTATCTCTATTGTACCGCCCATCGCTAATTATTCTCTAAGTTCCTATTTATGATTAGTGATGAGTGAGGTTCTTAAGGGATCACTTATCGCTAATATTTTTGAGTTCATAAGGTTGTAATGGTGATAAGTGATGTCTTCTCA
>VDFB02055143.1:0-15884 GCA_007258455.2 Sequoia sempervirens
TGGAGTGAATGTTTTGATAATACGCTGTTTTCTTCAGAGATGGAGATGAATGATCTAGGATCGGTTAATGGTTCCCGAATTACGAAGATTAATGGGTGTTTGGAAAGATGCAAAGAGCGACCGAAGCTGATTATCGCGATGGAAATGCTTGCAGATGATATTGAATACTATTCAAGGCACTCTTTTTATTGCAAGTTCATGGGTTTGAGAGTCTCGCTGCACTTTTTGGAATCCTGGGCTCAACGGACTTGGATGCCGGAGGGGGAGATGGAGATTAGGCTCCTTGCGAACAACTTTTTTATGGTCTCTTTTGATTGCAAGGCAGATCGGAATAAGGTCTTCGAGGGTGGCCCCTATTTTTATAACCAGGTGGGTTTGTTTATCAAGCCATGGCATGCTGGCTTCAACCCGACTGAGGCAATATCGAGTCGGATTCCAGTTTGGGTTCGGTTGCCGTGGTTTCCAGTTGAGTGTTGGCGGGATGATGTGTTGCATTTGGTGGCTTCAATGCTCGATAAACCTATTGGGTCTTCACAACAGACGCAGTATAAAAAGGTAATGACTTTTGCTCGTATCTGTGTAGAAATTGATTTAAGCAAGCCACTGCCAGATTCTGTTGAAGTGAGTGCTGGATCATATACTTGGGTTCAACAGCTAGATTATGAAACCCTACCTTTTCGGTGTCGTCTTTGTCATGAATATGGTCACTTGCAGTGTAGGTGCCCTAGGGCTAAGCCTGTGGTGCCCCAACCTTCTTAGCCTTCTCGTAATCCTCCTAGGACTGATAATGGTAAGGAGCCTATTCCGGGTGATGGTAATGGAGATGATGGTTATGTCCCTGTTAAGGCTCGCAATAGGAATCAGGGCCAGAAGCGGACCTTGAGGGAGAGGCAGGATGATGAAACTTTTAATAGGTTTGAGGTGCTGGATGATCTCAGCCAGGAGGAAGTGAATCCGGGGTTGCTGAACTTGGATCAGGGAACTTTGGGTACAGGACATGATGGGCCACCATTGGAGGCCATGCAGGATGTGCAGGAGATTGGGGTTGGGCAGATGGATACGGATCAACAATTGATTCTCCAGACTGAACAAGAATCTTCTATTGGAGCTTCGAAGAGTGGTGGAGGTGGCTCCCCATTGCCCCTGAAAGGTGGCAAGGATGTGGGGAAGAGCTCTTTGGCCTCCTCTCGTTTAGGTATTCAGCAAAATGAACTGAAGAAAGGGGTTGGTCACAGGACTTCCAAGCTGGGAAGGAAAAAGGATATGGAGAAGATTAAATTAACTGGGGAAACTTTGGTGGAGTCAGGGTCAGTCAAGACTCTTGATTCACATTTTTCATGCCCCCAGAAATGATTGTTCTCTCATGGAATGTAAGGGGCTTGAACAGTGGCCCTCGACAAAAAGTTGTTCGTGATTTGGTTAGAAATCATTCTCTGGATGTTCTTTTTCTTCAGGAGACTAAATTATCTGTAGATAATATGTTGGCCATGGCTCCTAAGCTGTGGAAATATGGTGAATGCCAGTGTGTGGGGGCTCTTGGTGCTTCTGGAGGGGTGGCTTGCTTTTGGAACCCTCGGAAGATTTTCCCCCTATGGTGGATGTCCTCTAGATCCTCTATATCCCGTGTCGCCTCTTGGTATGAGACTGGTGAGTGTATTCTCCTCTCTAATGTGTATGCTCCTGTTGAGTTTCTGGGTAAACAACTTCTATGGTCCCATCTTCATTTTGTTCGTAGCTTAGCTCCTTACCATCCGTGGGTTATGGCTGGCAATTTTAATGCTATTGTGGAATTGTCTGAGAAAAGAGGTGGAATTCCTAGGTTGGAGCCTTCTGCTCTGTTATTCAGAGATAGTATTTCTGAATTAAATCTTATTGATGTTCTACCTAGTAATGGTCACTTCACTTGGAATAATAGGAGAATTGGTGAGAGTTGTGTTGCTGAGAGGCTAGATCGTTTCTTGGTTTCCTGTTATTGGGTTGGAAACTTATGGTCCACTCGATCCGAAATTCTTGATTGGAGAGGTTCTGATCATTGGCCTATTAAGCTTAGTATTATCTCTGCACGGGGGCCTCGGTCTCCCTCATTCAAGTTCCAGCTAATGTGGTTACGGGATCCCACTCTTCATGATTATGTGGCTGAGTGGTGGCGGATTGGTAGACCAACTTTTGGTACGGCAATGTACACATTCTCCAAGCTTCTTCAGTTTGTCAAATATCAGCTTAAAAGGTGGAATTGGCGATGTTTTGGTAATATCTTTCATGCTAAGGTTGTCGCACAGGAGGAGTTGAATAATATTACATGGTTGATTCGTGAGAATGGGGCCTCTGAGGATCTTCTAAGGGAGGAGGCTAAGACTTTGAAAGTGGTTGAGGAATTTGAATTGCGGGAAGAAATCTATTGGAAGCAAAAGGCCCGGGTTGAATGGGTACAGGAAGGTGATAAAAACACCGCCTTCTTCTTCAATTCTGTGAAGGATAGGAGGCATGGTAATTCCATTCCTTTTCTGGTGAATGATAGGGGTGAACGTCTTGCCTCGTTTCAAGAAATCTCTGCTGAGGCATCTCAGTATTTTGCTACTTTATTTAGGGAGGATTCACAAGGGGGCTCTGTTGAGGAAGCACAGGTTCTTTCTTGTATTCCTCAGTTGGTCTCTAGGGAGGCGAATGAGTATTTGATGAAAGATATCTCTCTTGATGAGCTGGAGGGAATTGTGTTTCAGATGAAGAAGGGTAAAGCTCCTGGTCCCGATGGTTTCCCGATTGAATTTTTTCAGGAATTCTGGGATATCATAAAGTTGGATCTTCTGGCTGTTGTCCTTGAGTCCCAAAGGAATAAACAAATGCTTCGTGCTCTGAACTCCACCCTCCTTGCTCTCATACCCAAGTGTGAAGGGGCTGATAGGTTATCTCAGTTCTGGCCTATCTCTCTTTGCAATGTGGCTTATAAAATCATCTCAAAGTTATTGGCTGAGAGACTGAAGAAGTGGCTTAAAGTGTTGATTTCAGAGGAACAGAGTGGATTTGTGGCAGGTCGGCAGATTCTTGATGGGGTTGTCATTGCTACGGAGACCATCCACTCCATGGACAACTCCCATGAGAAGGCTATGTTCATTAAGCTAGATATGGCTAAGGATTATGATAGGGTTAGATGGTCTTTTTTGCAGAAGATCCTTGTTGCTTTTGGTTTTGGTGAGGAGTGGATCCAATGGGTCATGAGCTGTGTTATGTCTGTTTCCTTCTCAGTTTTGATAAATGGAGATCATTCTGAGCTTTTTGGTGCCTCTAGGGGTTTGCGCCAAGGGGATCCTCTTTCTCCGTATCTTTTTCTGCTTCTTGTGGAAGGCCTTGGTCGTTTGTTGAAAAGAAGGGTGGAGCTTGGCATCATTCAAGGTTGGCGATGGGGTGGAGACTTGCCTCCATAATCTCATTTGCAGTTTGTTGATGATACTGCCCTGATGGGGATGGCTACTGTTAGGGAAGCTACTAACTTGAGGCAGGTGTGGGACATATATCTTGTTGCTTCAGGACAATTGATTAATGAGGAGAAGTCTTCCATATTCTTCTTCAACACGCCGAGCCCCATACAGAGAAGAATTGCTAATATCTTAAGGTTTCAGATAGGGGTTCTCCCTTTGACTTATCTGGGTTTCCCAATTTCTGTTCGCCATCTCCCCAAGGGTTCCTGGCAGAATATTATTGATAAGCTCCGTGCAAAAGTTAATCATTGGACCCACAGATGGTTGTCTTTTGCGGGGCGGGTTCAGCTTCTCAAGTCGGTGGTGCAGGCTCTCCCTACCTACAGATGTATGCTTCAGGTGGCTCCGATGGGTTTTCTGAGGGAGTTGGATTCTCTTGAAAGGAAGTTCTTATGGGCGGGAAGTTTGGCTTCTTCCAAGTGGAGCCTGGTTAGGTGGGATGTTGTGTGCAGCCCAAAGCAATTTGGTGGTCTTGGTCTTCGACAGTCTGCGTTATCTGGAGTGGCTATGGCTGCTAAGCTATTTTGGAGATGGTGTGTGGAACAGGATCAACCGTGGGCCAGGATATTATCTCATAAGTATTTCCCGGGGATTCCACGGCAGGATCTTCCTTGTTACCCTCTTGAGGGGAAAGGTTCAGTGATTTGGAATACTCTTCAGAAGGGTGCAAAGCTTATTAAGGAAGGTTTATTTTGGATCTGTAGACGAGGAACTGAAGCTCTCTTCTGGTCAGATTCTTGGGATGGATTCCCTCCACTTACTTCTCAGTTCCCCAACCTACTTCCTTTGTGCCAATGATTTCTCGAGGCTGGCTGGGCTAGGGTGAGTGACTTCAAGTCTGTTGCTTCTTTTGGTCAGTTGGAGGTAGCTCATTGGAAGGATCCCGCAGAGTGGCCAGATTTGGGACTTGCGGAAGAAAGTGCTGAGCTTCACAAGATTCTTCATAGTAGGAGTTGTAGTTCTCTTCTGGAAGAACATATTCTTGCTTGGACCCATAATCCTAAGGGGGTTTACTCTGTTGCTTCTGGTTATCAGGTGTTATTGGCTCAGAAGCTAACTGGGGCAGAGTTTCATTGGTGGAAAAGGGTGTGGAATAAACTCTCGTGGCCTAAATGCAACTGCTTTGTTTGGACTTTGGCTTGGAATAGGTGCTTGACCTGGGATAACATTCGTAAACGGGGATTTCAAGGACCTTCAATTTGTGTTTTGTGTGGGGGAGCGAAAGAGGATTCTTCTCATTTGTTCTTTCGGTGCCCCTTTGTTGTGCAGCTTTGGCATTGGTGGTGGGAGGTGTGGAAGCTTCCCTGTATTCATGCGTGCTCTTTGGTTGAATTCTGGGATAGTATGGGAAGACCTCCTTCTATGGCTTCCTTTTTGCAGGAAGTTTGGTTCGTGGGCCCTACCTTTCTGCTTTGGTAGATTTGGTTGGAGCGGAACCGCAGAATTTTTCGTGATCAAAAGTTGGTGGGTCGGCAAGTTTGGATGCGTATGCTTGGAATGGTGCAGGAGTCTGTTTTAGCTAAATGTGATGTGGTTTTCCCCTTGGAGAGAGGTGATGCTGAGTTGGTGGCCAGACTTGGTCTTCAATAAATTCATTCATCTCTTGTCAGTTCTAGGAACTGTAGGCATGGGAAAAAGAGGGTCCAACGGGTTGGAAGGTGGTTACCTCCTCCCAATGGATTTTTAAAGATCAATACTGATGGTTCTTCTAGGGGAAATCCTGGGCCTACTGGAATTGGTGGGGTTGGCAGGGACTCAGCTGGTTCGGTGATTTTTCTATTCTCTATACATGAGGGGGTGAAGACTGTTAACTTCATGGAGGGTCTAGCAATTCTTCATGCTATTGAGAGGGCCCTTGCTTTGGGATGGAGAAAGGTTATATGTGAATCTGATTCACAGATTTTGATTAATCTCTTGAATGAGCGAAAGATATCTGATATAAATTGGCAGTTGGCTTTGGTGGTTCAACGGATTCTTCAAGTTAGTTCTCGGATGGAGGAGGAATCCTTTGTTCACATCCCAAGGGAGTGGAATCGTGCTGCTGACTGCTTGGCCAAATGGGCCTCTGAGCAAGATAGTGGTTGGAAGGTTGAGGATTGGGATCAAGTTAACCCTGAGTTGCATCTGGATTTAGACCGGTTCTTGGAAGAGGATAGGAGGATACATGGGGATAGTTGATTTTGTTTTATGTTGTGGGGTTTGCGCCTTGTTTTCTGGGACTGGGTCCCGTGGTTATTATTGTAATGCTCTTTTCTGATTTCTAATAAAGTTTTTACCCCTTTGTTTTTTAAAAAAAAACTTCAGATCATTCAACTAAATAAAAATTAAAAATTCATAAAGACACAGATTTTTAACTTTAGCGAGATAGCAGTGCATATATCCATACCATTTCCTATTCGCGAATACTCAAAAAGGGCTAAATCCATTTCCTTTGTCTTTCTTGGTTATGTATGATTTTTTTACGGGCTGTTTACCCTGAATTGATCATGATCAGGTCTATCCATGCCAGGCTCCATTGGTCAGTTATAGTGCTGTTGTTGATGTCAGCTTTAGTGCTACTCTTAATGACAGTTGTGGAGAAAAGGCGGCCGAAAGAATGGACGCCTCCTTCCATTAACTTCAATCACATTTACACTCAAGACGGCCTGCAGGAGAATGACAAGATAACTTCTCTGCCCGGTCAGCCATCAAATGTAACGTTTGCACAGTATTCGAGGTATGTGACCGTGGATTCAGAGGCGGGCAGAGCTCTGTTCTACTATTTTGTTGAGGCCACCCAAAACCCATCTGCTAAGCCTCTCCTCCTCTGGCTTAATGGAGGTAATTACTGTCTTTACGCTTCAATCTTCATATCATGGAAACCTTCATTCTATTGTTGCTGTTTTGGATTCGATTGTGTGAGATTTTTGATATCAACGTTGGTATATTATGGTAAGTCTTTCAACTCCATCATATCCTAATACAAAAGAGTTTTTTTGGGAACAAATTTAAAATATAAACACTATATAATTCTTTTCTATTTTTCTTGTGTGCATGATTTTATGTCCCTGAATTGGCAGACATGATTCTTGAGAATAACAATTCTCATGCATCTTTTATAAATCTCAAGGGAATTCTGGTTTGGTTGTTTTACTTGTTCTTACAAATTTTTAATAATTCATTGGTTAGGTTGTTTCAATAGTTGTGATAGCATTTTTTGATTTAATGTTCAATACTTTTAATAATAGAGTACTAGTAGTTGTGACTTTAAAGCTGCTAGTATGCATGTTGAGTGGTCATGATTAAAAAAAATAAAATTCATAGATTTAATAAGCAACAAATCATGTGATGCCACATTAGTACACCAATAAAACATGACTTACTACACAACAACTAGTGTGTAACTTTTTTGGGGGACATTTTTGGACACCTCAACAAAAAGCATGTTGATGTGACATCATATTTGATGATATGGACCTAAAACCTTAGTTATAAGAAAGAGACTTGCGAGGTAAACTTCTGTAAGAAATTGGAAGTGATTTGAAATTGTCACTAAGGAATTTGGAAGGCATGAATTTAGGGTGTTCCACTACTAGATTCTCTCCCTTATATGCTAAAAGTGAAGTACATACACACCCACACCCACACTCACCGACACACACACACTCTTTGTTTTGCAATTGGTTTTTATTTACAATTGAATATGTATATGAAAGGAAGATGATAGAAAAACACTTCTTACACTAACTGGTGAGGAGAGACATGCATGTAGGATCTAACAATTTCAGAAGTAAAAACATAGATGCAAAGACATTCACCATAGTGACAAAATATTTTCCTAGAAAAACCTTTTTGAGAACAAAACCTCATCCAAAATTCAAACCAATATATTCACAATACCAAATCTAATTACAATACATCAACAAGCACAAGCCTTCATAGGAGAAAAATAACAAAAGTCTAGAGAAATTTCAGCTACATAAACCCATGCAAAATTATATAAAGTATGCATCTTCAAACTATATACCAATCAGGGCTTAAATTTGATGGTCGATCTTGCCTATCAACAAATTTTTTAATGACCGTTATCTATTCAAAGGTTCCCTTAAAACATTATGATATACCTTAGTGTAAGTAAAATTATATATAAATCATATATATATCATCATAATTCTATATAATTTTTGACAATCTATCCAAAATCTCTCCTTTCATCTGATACAATCTTCTTAAAATTTTGATTGTATTTTATGGAAAAAATCTCTAAATACGGTCATACAACCATCAAATTTAAGCCCTGATACCAATATATAGGAAAGACCCAAACTAAAAATCATCAATGGTTTCTAAAACCATGAGAGAAAAGCATGGGTTAAAAGCAACACTCAAAGCTCCATGTGCAAATCAGAACACTCAAATTAAGAAGAGTTTTAAATTAGAAACTTCATATTTCTACCAAAGTTCTCCACTATTTATCTCTTTTCATACACACACATATAAACTAAATATCAACCTTAATATTATCCATGTTCACACTTTTCTCCCCATTTTATGTTCTTTCTAATCTAACAATTATTTTACACTTTATAAGTTATCGTAATTACATTTAGCAACTCTAATAATAACTAAGTGATAATTGTAAATTATCAAATTAGAAACTACAAGTGGCAACTAATGTCATTCCATGTGGGACCATCCAAAATATGTGAGTGAATAATAAATAAATACAATTAAATATAAATATTAGAAATACAAGATTAAGACATAATTTTTTTATCATTCTCCCACTTGTTAAATACCTTGAAAGAGTAGAAGGTAAACACAAACATATAATTATTCATAGCCATGAGGCCCATTGATTCATTTCACTATATAAAATTCTCTATGTTCATAGGTTTCATCAATGCATCTATAACATTTACCTAAGATTCAACCTTTTCAATCATCTCCCTTCCATCCCCTACAATGTCATTATTGAATTGATATTGAACATTTTTCTTTTTGTTCATGCATAAGAAATTGGTTTCTTTACTAAGTTATTAACACTTTGACTATTGCATCCAATTTGATATGTACCTTGACTTATATCAATATTTGAACATAATTTTTGAATGTAAATTATCTCTTTATACAAATGAGTAGGTAGCATCTACTCTATCTCTATAGTGGATACATTGAGCATAGATAGTCAATTTCTAGTCTAACTAATCACACTACAAAACTTGTTAACTTGATAGAACTAGTAAATCTTCTATGATTCACATCTCCTACTCATTCTAATTCAACAGATCCTTAAATTCTTTAAAGTACTATGAGTAATCAACTTCGTAGAAAATAGAAATTCTATAGTACCCCCAAAGTACTTGAAAATTCTCTCTTATTGGCTAGTACTCTTTATTAAGATTATTCATATAATGGTTTAAGTTTTTTGCTACTTAGATGATGCCTAGTCTAGTGTAGACCATAGTATGCTTTAAACTACCAATTACAAGTTAGCATAAAGAACATGAGACATATCCTCCATCTCTGAAAGTGAATTTTATTTTTGTTCAACTACTAATTTATCCCCCACTAAGTAGAAGTATTTATTAGTTGATATAATCTATCATGCTAAACCATTTTAACATACATTGAAAATGAATACTGTATCAAAATCAAAGCTTTATTTTAGTTCTATCTCTTATAATCTCCATGCCCAAAATGAACTCAGAAACCTCCAAATTCTTCATGTGGAATCATTCACTTACTACTACCAAATATTAATATACATCCACATACAAGTGATAACAAGAAAATGATCATCATTCTATTTAAAATATACATAGTGAACTGATTTGAACTTTACAAATTCTAGCTTCAAAATATATGGATCAAAATTTTAGTATTAGATTCTGGAAGTTTATTTGAGACCATAAAGAGATTTCTTCAATATACAAACTAATAACTCCTTATTATTTATTGCCACATAGTACTCAAGTTGTACCATATCAATTTGTTCCTCTAGAAGGTACCATGCAAGAAAGTTGCTTCCATCTCCATCTCCTAAATTTCAAGATCAATTTTCTTTTTCCAATGATAATAAGAATTTAATAGATGTCAACTTGATAACTGGACAAAATATCTAGCCATAATTAATTCCCATGACCTAGGAATACCTCTTCACAAGCATTTAAGCTTCATAATTTTCAACAATGCTATCTAAACTAAATTTTATCTTCAAAACTTATTTGTAACCAATGCGATTCCCACCCTTTAGCAACTAAACTAGGTCCCAAGCATCATTCTTCTTTAAAGAACCCATCTTATCATCCATGAAAAACTTATGAAATTCTTTATATTCTATCTTAAATTATAGAAGATTCATGTCAAATTGAATAAAATTGAACATGATTATATTTTCTATAAATACAATATTTACAATAGATAAAATTAATAGAATAATCAAATAATTCTTTTATAGGATTTTTAATTTTCAAGGTCTTAAAGACCTTTCTTATCAAAGTGGCTCATTTGCACATGCTACAACATCTTCTCTACTTTTTATTTTTATTTTTAAAATAGGTAATATGTTTGTGAACCCACATTACATTTCCCCTTGATATAATACCTTTGTTTCTTATGTCTTTCCTTCAAGTCTTGATTCAAATAATCTCTTTAGTACATGTACCAATATAGTAGCCTTAGATGTTATAAGTACAAATAAATTATTACTTTGGATATATTTGCTAAAATCAAAGTGAAAATGATTTCCAACCCAAAATATTTTTGCCAATATGATGGCTATAGGAACTACCTTACATCCACCACCACCAAAGACTACTTACATCCCCTTCATCATTAATATTACTAATAGATAACAGGTTCTATGAAAAATCTAGGATGTGAAGGAATCTTGAAATATCTTTGATCCTTCCATTATATAATTTTTTATTAGCTTGACCATAATGAACAGTACTTAAAAAGGAGTTATCACCAAGGTAGACATTTTCACCATCAAGCTTATCATAGTCATAAAGCCACTACCCATGGGGAATTAAGTAGAAAGAAGATCCAACTTAGTCATCAATGCTTTCTCAGTATTATATATTCTACAAAATATTAGTTACCGTTTAAATGAGAAGAATTATCTAGGCATTTTGTTTGATTAAATTGGTTCTTATTTACAATGCCCTTTTAGAAGCTAACTATTTCAAAACACAGTTAACAATAGTTTTATATTTTTGAATTTTGAGTTGTCTAAATTATATATATTTTTAAAATAGTGTATATCATAAGTTTGATTTCATATCTATAGAAATATTTACTCATTTTATTATTAACCATAATTTTATTCTCTTTCTTTACAATAATGGGTAAAATACATATAATTACCATGTAATTATTTTCAATTAATATTAATCATTATGTTACTATATATTATGTAATACATTAAATATGTCTTCATATGAGTGCATTAGGTATAGCATATATTTATTTATGGGAAAATAGTATAAATAATAAATATTAATCTTACAAATCAATAGAAATGTTTACTTATTGAAAAATTGTGTTTATGTAGATTGGGAATGGAAAAATGGATGTCAAGACAGATTATTGTAGGAAGGTTGAATATCTATGGTCACATACATTAATATCAGATGAAGAGTATGCAAAGGAGCATTATATTATATCTTATTTGAGTCATTGAAATCAATACCACAAATTTCTCTCTAAGTATATAAACCCCTATAATATATATGCACCACTTTGTCCTTCCCATCCTAACCCATATGGAGATCTTCTACTTCAATATATTCTACTTCAAGATATTCTACTTCACCTGTAAGAAATAAATGTGCTTAAGTACATGCATGTATTTTATTGAATCTTCTAGAATTTTTTAAATGTACATAGTGATGTTGGATCATATGATAAAATTTAAAAAATATAAATAAATGCTAGATCTTCTCTATTATAGGATGCTACCCCTATGAATGGATTAGATCTATTTGATCCATGTAGTCCAGGTTATGTGCTTGCCTATCTTAACACACCTAATGTGTAAACTTCTCTACATGCAAATGTGACAAGGATGCCTTATCCATGGAGAGAATGCAGGTATGATAATATATATAACTCCTTGAATTAAAAATATATTTTTAAATTATCTTACTTAATATAAGTGGGAGATCACCATCTAAACTATAAATTTCTCATCTTTTGCTACAAGCAGTGATGTGCTTCAATACAACATCTATGTGACCACTATGTTCCCAATATATAAAAGAATGATGGTAGCTGGATTGAGAATACTAGTTTACAGGTATAAGGGGGAAAGTACTACTATGGATAATATTGTAAATATTTATATTGTGATAGTTAGTTAATAGTATGTTTTTCTTTTGTAGTATAGACTTGGATGCAAAGTTGCCAACGACTAGTACAAAGCATTGAATATTCATATGGATTGTGGAAATCTAATTACATTGATAGTACAAAGCATTTCTTTCGTGCATTGAATCTTCCAATTGAGAAACCATGGTATCAATGGATGGATGGAAAAATTGATGTGGGAGGTTATAGTGTAATTTACAAAGGATTGATATTTTCCACTGTAAGAGGAGCATGCCATGAAGTGCCTAGCTATCAACCATCTAGAGCCTTGACCATGGTCAAGTATTTTTTGGCCAACAAACCTCTACCATCATATTAATCTCACATTTGGACATTAATATTGGTATTGAAATTATTTAATACCTTTTATTATGATTTGTTTAGTATAATAAAGATGGGTATTTCACTCACACATCTTGTTTTTATTTTAGTTTATACATTTAAAAATTATACAAAGTTATATTTGTTCAAATTTTTATGACCTTAAAATATTGAAAGGGGTATAAAATATATAATAAAATTAATATTCATTTATATAAAAATATTTGAAAAATGATGTGAGTTGTAGTTCTTCTCTATAATAGAAGTATTAATTAAATTTATAAGTTGTAGTTAGTTAAAATATAATAACAATACACATGAAATTAGATAGTTACATAATCATGGAAAATAGAATTTTCTTAAGATTAAAATAGACCAATTAAGTAAATGTAATCAAATAAGTTTAAATTAGTTGATATTTATTAATGATAGGTAGGAATCATAAACTAGATAATTATATTTTCTATTTTAGAAAAGTAAATACAAAGAAGGATACTGTTAATTATTGAGCAATAAATGAATAATTAATTATCTTTGAGGTGGACTTGAAATTTGAAGGGTATTTGACTTTAAAATGTTACCTCTCTACCAATGTACTACTTTAAATTTTTTGCTAGATATGAACTCTATTTAAATATCAATTCTATATGTTTGGTTATTGTTATCACATGGGACCCTCAACCCCTCCCTTCGGACCTGTGTGGTCTCTGGCTAACCTCTTTGGTGGCACCCTCACTGAAAGTTCAAGCTTTTGGTGTAGTGGCAGTCGGTCTATGTTAACAAACTGGCGACTCTGCTGGGGAGGGGTTCGATTCCCGTCGGTGCTCCTTACTCGCCTCGTGGTCGTCTGTGTCCAATACAGACCTCTCGACTCAGGGGGGCTAAGTTGTTATCACGCGGGACCCTCAACCCCTCCCTTCGGACCTGTGTGTCCTCTGGTTAGCCTCTCTGGTGGCGCCCTCACTGATAGTTCGAGCTTTTGGTGTAGTGGCAGCTCCAGTTTGTGTTAACAATTATATTTTATTGTTACAAATTCACCGTCTATGGATAGATTTGACCTTGCTCAGTGTGTGCTCATGCATGCGATTCTAGCCAATCTATTCAAGTGGATAGAATCAAAATTATTTTTGATAGAATAAGAAACAAACTAGAGTGTTGAACCCATTAAAACAAAATGCCCTAAGGGTAGATCAAAATAGCCCAACTGTGAGGCATAACTAGTATTATTCTAGATATTTTGATTTGACTTTATATTTATATAGTTTGGTGTTTTGGACATTGTTGATGTTGAGATTTTGGTTTAGGGATATTATTATTTTGGATTATAGACATAAATGTTTTATATGTTGTAATGATGGAAATAGGGTGCCCCACCTTTTAGGAGATGGAGCACAAGGGTAGGGTTCCTATTTCGCTATTATTACATTCAAGGAAATCCTAGAGATATCAATCCAAATGTAGAAAGGGGAAAGAGTTCTTGGAATAGGGTTTCCTTGGGTATGATTAATGATTAAAGAGGGGTTCACCACCAAGCTAGGGCTTGGAAAGACTAATGATATGCAAGATCTAATTATGGAACTTAATGATATGCAAAGCTTCACTAAATGACCTATAAGGGAATGTAAAACCAAACAAAAAGCTGAGAAATTAGAATGGTGCACTTGAAACCTTTAGTAGCTTGAATGAAGACATGAAATGCTGAAAATGCTAAAATTAATGCAAACTGGGTTTCATATGCCAGGCTGGGTGATTTAGTCCCAGATTAGGGTTTCTGGGCAGGAACATAAATTTGGCAAAGACAAGTTTGGAACTCATAAAAACTACAAACTTCACTATGCTAGGAATCATACACTAGAAGTAGTGTATCAATCCTACTTGGTTTTTTTAGAGGATCAAGGTTTGAATCTACTCTTCAATCTTTGCTCTATCTTCTCAACTTGATTTCTGGGTCTGAATTGTTGAATTCTACTCTATGAATGTCTTCTAGTGTTATTCAAAACAAGGTGAAAACTTTGACAACTTTGTAGACTTCAAAACTTCTTTCCAATATTTCTCCTTAGAGGGTCTTCAACCTAGATCTGCAAATCACACACTAAAGAGAGGGAAGAATGTTGGTTTGTTAGAGGAAAGGGGTTTGCCTTGGTCAAGCCTTGTTTTGGTAATCAAAACTTGAAATAGAATGAAATGGAAAGGAGGAATGATGAATGAACAAAATGTAATGTTGCAACTCACCAAACCCTTGAATAAAAGGTTGCAAACATGTATGAAATGACTCCAATGAATGTAGACCTTGAATCTTGCTTGAATGTTGTAGATCTTGAATTGAATGCTTGCTTGAATCATGAAACCCTACATCAAAAATGTTAGCTCAAAGAAAAACATGATGTATGATGACTTTGACATGGTGCTTGATACTTGAATAATGCTCTAAAACACTTGATAATCAAATCTTGAAGACTCTTGAATGCTTTTGTAAACACTTGAATTCTCTTGTAAACTCAAATTTGCTATAATGCATGAATAATCAAGTTGCTAGGTGAAAAATGAGTGAAATAACCTTGTATTTATACTTGTTTATGCTCAATTTCCCAAAATTACAACACTAAAAGCTGACATCAGATCTAGGAGAATAAAATCCCACCAAAATTTTTAATTTAATTTAATTTTAAGCCACATGGGACTCATACATCAATGGTGGCGTATGAGTCTCCTTGGGCTAGGCTTAGGGACATATTTTTCAAGAAATGCGTAGATTCATGTGAAATCAGGATTGAGGCCCCAAAACTTAGGTGGGACTTATATGCCCAAGGTGGCGTATGAGTCCCAAATCACTAAATCTAGGCCCTACAATCCAAAAACACTTGAATTATGATTGGATGTTGGTTTATGTTAGGATTATCTTAAAAAAGATGCATTAATTAAGGTTTGTGGATGTAAAATATGGACAAATAAGGCATAAAGAAGGCCAAATAATGATGAAAATGATAGATTAGTGTGAAAGTGTAATACAACACTTTATAACACCTTAAATAAGGCACAATTAGGTTCATTTAGTTTACAAGGGCCCAATACCTAATGCGAATGTATTAAACACATTACAACACTAAATCAAGGCCACATTAAGCTTAATTTAACAAGGAGGGCCCAAACAAATGTGAAAATATAGAGGGATACATTTTCTGTCATTAATTATGCAAGCTTATATATTTATTTTCTTATAAATGAAATAATATGTTCATGTAATAAAATAACTCGATTATGAAGTATTATGGTTATATGTTTAATTTTCGTACAAATAATTACTTTTAATTATTATGATAGATTTTATAATTATTTGATGTTAGAAATTTTAAAGTTTGTATTTATTATTTCAGCTATAATTTCAAAAATGTACTAATGTTTCTAATGAGATGTTTCAAGTGGGTAGTCTAGGTTTCCTAAGAATTGGAGACAAAATCCAAATGCTAAATGTTTATTATTGGTTTTAATTTCTTTCAAGGGGGTTTAATGTTTGAGTGTTTTATGATTTTCATGTCCATTCATAATTGGAGGGAAATATGTTTTTATTAAATTATCTTTTTAGTTGGATATTATTTCGAGGTAAATTGAAGAGTTGGGGGTTATTTTATTTTAAAGAGGGAATTAGAATGGTTACATGAGGAAGAGGGAATGAAAGTGTTGTAGATTGTTTTCTTTTTCCATTTATTAATTTCTTCTTTAGGAAGGATGGAGGTG
>VDFB02055144.1:0-12188 GCA_007258455.2 Sequoia sempervirens
GAAAACAAAAGAAGGCAGCAAATGAGACAAAGGTAAAGTTTGAATCTACTATTCAAGTTGAGCAAGGTAAGTTACAAGTTGAGATGCATGATATTCCAATTGTGTTTGAAGATGAACATGTTGATGTTGAGATTAATGATATGGTTGTTGTTGGTACTCAAGTAGTTGATGAAATTGTTCTTGATGAACAAGTTGAGAAGGTTGTTGATGTTACTAATAACCTTGGTATTGATACTCAAGTTGATGATGATAAAGTTATTGATAGCATTAGTGGTGATATTCATGATCAAGTTGTTTGTTTCGATAATAAAGTTATTAATAAAGATGTTGCAGATTTGTTGCTAATGAGGGTATATGAAGGTTTGAAAGAAGTATGATGCAGGTTATGGTTATGGTGAAAATGTTGTTTTATGGTACTCTAATGATGAGAATGAAGATATAGATGATGCTACTAAAGTTTATACACAAGAAATAGAGTTTTGGAGCCTAGAAGTTGAGAAGATGATGGAGAAGAGATGGTATAAGAGGAAGAGGAAGAAGGAGCCAAGGACACTTTCCAAGATGAAGGACAAAGTGCAAAGGAATTGGAAGATTAGGAAGAAGACAATTCAAAGGGGCTTGAATTCTTTTGCCCTCGGGAGTTTGGTGCAGGAGCACCTATTTGATTTCTTGCCTCCATAAGGCCATTTGTAAATAGTTTATCTATTTTGTGTATTGAGTCTTATAATAAGGTTTATAAAACCATTTTAGAGGTGTTTGAGTCTTAGTAAGTAATATTTTAAGTCATTTTTCAAATAATGTTTAAAGTTGGTCCATATTGTAAAAATTGTAAAAGTTGCTCAAAAACATTGTCAAGCAACTTGTCAAAAAGTGTCATTAAGGTGTTTTGTCAACAAACTAATCAAAAGGTAGTTGAAAATGGTTGGTTTTATTTGTAAATGTATAAATACACCCTCAAAAACTCGAATTGGGGGTTGGAGACATCATTTTTGAAGTTAAATGAATGGCAACCTCAAGTTTGGTATGCATTTTCTGATTTTTACATTGTTGCCAGATTGAAGTTGTGATTTGTACGGCCTGGTATGGACTCAAATGATAGAGTATCATATATTGATGGAAATATCTCTGTTTCTAGTTTCCAATTCTTTTTGTCTCAGTGAATTTTATCAAGTTTTGTGGAAGATATGATTATTTTGGTGAGACTGCCTTTTCTAACAATATTGTGCAGAATTTACAGTCTAAAGAAGTGTGATGGTACGGAATTTAAAGTCTATATTTTGGATCTAAAACCAATTGGATTTTGTTTCCATGTGAATCTACTTTCATTTTATTCAACTCTCATCAAAATTAATTAAGAATTGAATGAGTTATGAATATTTTTGTGAGGGCAGGTCTGAACCCTACCTAGGGTTTGCAGTTTTGGGAAAAATACACTAACTTTCATTTCAACCGTTGGATCTTCATAAGAATTGGAGGAAAATACTATAACTATGTTTTATTTAATCTCACCAGAGGGATTGGCTTCATTATTCATTTTTTAGAAGTTATTAATGACTGTTCATGAGAATAAATTGTGGGCTGCCATGGCTATGTTTTCAATGTGATATAGAATGACTAAGAACATGTGTCATATAATTATTGTTTTGGATTATTATTGAAGGTTTGTGAGATGTGTTGTGAATCCTCATAGCTCTGCATCAAATTGGTATCAGAGCCTAGAAAAGATATGGGCTGGTGAAGTTTTTTGGTTTTGTGTTGGTGTTTGTGGTTGTGTGTTGTATAGGTTGAGGAAGGAACCTGATTGCCTAGGTGTGGCAAAGTAAAGTGGAAGAAAGGAGATACTTGCTTGTGGAGATGGATTTGTTGAGAAGATTGGAAAGATATTTGCAGGCTGAGGATTCAAGAAAGAAGGAAAGAGAGGAAAAAGAGTTGAGAAAGAAGGAAAGAAAGAAAAGGATAAGGCAAGAGAAGATGGACAAAGAGATTGCTGAGTTGAAGGGAGAATTGAAAAGAATTGAAGAAGAGTTCCAAGAATCCATGATGAAGATGGAAAAAATGATGAAACAAGATACAAGTTGGCATTTGAAATTGAAAAGGAAGATGGTTTGGCCTCTAAATAAGATTATGAAGAAGCAAAGAAAACAAAAGAAGGCAGTAAATGAGACAAAGGTAAAGTTTGAATCTACTATTCAAGTTGAGCAAGGTAAGTTACAAGTTGAGATGCATGATATTCCAATTGTGTTTGAAGATGAACATGTTGATGTTGAGATTAATGATATGGTTGTTGTTGGTACTCAAGTAGTTGATGAAATTGTTCTTGATGAACAAGTTGAGAAGGTTGTTGATGTTACTAATAACCTTGGTATTGATACTCAAGTTGATGATGATAAAGTTATTGATAACATTGATGTTGATATTCATGATCAAGTTGTTGTTGATAATAAAGTTATTAATAAAGATGTTGCAGATTTGTTTGCTAATGAGGTATATGAAGGTTTGAAAGAGTATGATGCAGGTTATGGTTATGGTGAAAATGTTGTTTTATGGTACTCTAATGATGAGAATGAAGATATAGATGATGCTACTAAGGTTTATACACAAGAAATAGAGTTTTGGAGCCTAGAAGTTGAGAAGATGATGGAGAAGAGATGGTATAAGAGGAAGAGGAAGAAGGAACCAAGGAAACTTTCCAAGATGAAGGACAAAGTGCAAAGGAATTGGAAGATCAGGAAGAATACAATTCAAAGGGGCTTGAATTCTTTTGCCCTTGGGAGTTTGGTGCAGGAGCACCTATTTGATTTCTTGCCTCCATAAGGCCATTTGTAAATAGTTTATCTATTTTGTGTATTGAGTCTTATAATAAGGTTTATAAAACCATTTTAGAGGTGTTTGAGTCTTAGTAAGTAATATTTTAAGTCATTTGTCAAATAATGTTTAAAGTTGGTCCATATTGTAAAAATTGTAAAAGTTGCTCAAAAACATTGTCAAGCAACTTGTCAAAAAGTGTCATTAAGGTGTTTTGTCAACAAACTAATCAAAAGGTAGTTGAAAATGGTTGGTTTTATTTTTAAATGTATAAATACACCCTCAAAAACTCGAATTGGGGGTTGGAGACATTATTTTTGAAGTTAAATGAATGGCAACCTCAAGTTTGGTATGTATTTTCTGATTTTTACATTGTTATCAGATTGAAGTTGTGATTTGTACGGCCTGGTATGGACTCAAATGATAGAGTATCATATATTGATGGAAAGATCTCTATTTCTAGTTTCCAATTCTTTTTGTCTCAGTGAATTTTATCAAGTTTTGTGGAAGATATGATTATTTTGGTGAGACTGCCTTTTCTAACAATATTGTGCAGAATTTACAGTCTAAAGAAGTGTGATGGTACGGAATTTAAAGTCTATATTTTGGATCTAAAACCAATTGGATTTTGTTTCCATGTGAATCTACTTTCATTTTATTCAACTCTCATCAAAATTAATTAAGAATTGAATGAGTTATGAATATTTTTGTGAGGGCAGGTCTGAACCCTACCTAGGGTTTGCAGTTTTGGGAAAAATACAATAACTTTCATTTCAACCGTTGGATCTTCATAAGAATTGGAGGAAAAGACTATAACTATGTTTTATTTAATCTCACCAGAGGGATTGGATTCATTATTAATTTTTTAGAAGTTATTAATGACTGTTCATGAGAATAAATTGTGGGCTGCCATGGCTATGTTTTCAATGTGATATAGAATGACTAAGAACATGTGTCATATAATTATTGTTTTGGATTATTATTGAAGGTTTGTGAGATGTGTTGTGAATCCTCATAGCTCTACATTAGAATAACATTTCATGGTGATCTTGAAGAAGAAATTTATATCTCCTAGCCTGAGCACTATGTGGAAAAAGGTAAAGAACATCTAGTAAGCAAGTTGAAAAAAAATCTGTATGGATTAAAATAATCTCCTAGAATGTGGTACTAGAAATTTGACACATTTGTTTTGTCTTTGGGATTTGTAAGATCAAAATATAATCATTGTGTGTATTTCAAATTTGAAAATGATCGTGTCTTAGTTATTGCCCTATATGTGGATGACATGTTGTTCATTGGGAATAGTAAGCTTATGATTTATGATCTAAAATCTTAGTTGTCTACAAAGTTTGAAATGAAAGATCTTGGTGCAGCCAGGTATATTTTTGGGATGGAAATAACCAGGGATATAAAGAGTAGAAAAATTTGGCTCAACCAGAGTTTGGAGAGATTTGGTATGATTGATTGCAAGCAGCTAGTTGTTCCAATTTTGCAGGGAACAAAACTATCTATTGAAGATTGTCTAAAATCTCCTACTGAGATGGAGGACATGACTAAAGTTCCTTATGCAAGTGCAGTTGGAAAAATAATGTATGAAATGGTCTGCACAAGGCCATACATTGCCCAAGCAGTGGGAGTTCTTAGCCTGTTTATGACGAATCCAGGAAGGTCACATTGGGATGCTATGAAAAGAGTGTTTAGATATTTAAAAGGTACTTCTTAGTATGCTTTGTGTTATCATGCTAACTCATCTATTTCAAATAGATCTATCAACATTCAAGGATATGTGGATTCTAATTGGAAAGGGGACGTTGATAGTAGAAGATCCACCAGTGGATAAATTTTCATGTTGAATGGTGGTGCAATTAGTTGGATAAGAAAGTGGCAAGCTGTAGTCACTTTGTCCACTACGGAGGCAGAATACATGGTTGCAACACATGCCTGTAAGGAAGCAATCTTGTTAAAACATTTGTGTTCTAACATTTGGTTTAATGTAGGGAAAATTAAAATTTGCTGTGACAATCAAAGTGCTATTTGTTTGGAAAAAAAAATCAACTTTCCATGCTAGGACAAAAACATATTGATGTGCAGTATCATTTTGTACGAGATATGGTGGAGGATGGAAAGGTTTGTTTAGAAAAGGTGGATACTTTGGAAAATGTTGCAGATGCATTGACAAAGCCCGTAAGCACATAAAAGTATAGGTGGTTCCAGTTCAATGGGCCTTGGAACCCATGACCTTCATTAACTTTGAGTTTGGAGAAAACTAGTAAGTCTTTGTCAAATGGGAGATTGTTGGAAATTGTGCCTCTACTTGTTGGCTTGTAACTCTGTTCTAGTCTTCATTGTTGGCTGATCGCTAAAGTTCCTAAGTTTCCTAACCTTGTCATAGAGTTTGGAAGTTTTGTAACTTCTTGTTGTAGAGTTTGGAGGTTTCGTAACCTTGTCACAGAGTTTGGAAGTTTCGTAACTTCTTGTCGTAGAGTTTGGAGGTTTTTTAACCTTGTCATGAAGTTTGGAAGTTTCATAACCTCTTGTCACGAAGTTTGTAGGTTTCGTAACCTTGTCATGGAGTTTGGAATTTTCATAACTTCTCGATTGACTGATCTCCTTCATTGTCGCAGCATTGGTGATTTCTATAAATTGTAACCTTGTTGCGATGGTTATGAAGTTAACATTTTGAGTGACGCACCAATGGGTGTTCACTTTTGTTGGGCCATGCTGATGGTTGGTTTGATTGTGGGTGTATGAGTGAGTTGGTAATCAAAAGGGCTAACTCGTGGATACCTAAAGTCTTTGGGCTTTTATTTATAAACTAGTGATTGTTAATATTCCATGCCAATGTGGGATAATGTTGATAGTTGAGCTTCTTGGCAGTTGAGTAAACCGAATCAGTTTTGATAGTAGACTCTTGGAAATCGAAGGGTTGAAGTGAGGATAGCAAGAAGAACAACAAACCAATTGGTATTGAGTGTTGAGTAGATTGTATGTTGAAAGAACATTGTAAAAGTGTTGCGATTGACTATGGTTGGCCAATTGTATTGTTGTTGTGTAATATTAGAGAACTAATACTTATGAAGGAGGGATTTGTAACTTTATTGTAAATTTTTTTACTCTGAATAAAGTGACTTCTCTTTGGTGGTGGTTTTTTCTCTCGAAAGGGTTTTCCCATGTAAATCTAGTGTCTATTCTCTGTTGATACTATTGTCTATTCTTGTATGTGTGAATCTTCATGCTCTATAGTTTGAAATAAAAAGTACTCTTGCATTATTCTCTTATGAATTGACATTAGGAAAGAGATTTCCACACTAGAGTCTTTCCTTAAAATTTCATGTATGGCTATGATGATGTATACCATGCATTGATTCCTTATGCAATGTATACAACAAGTGGGATAATTTTAGGATATGGTGTTTTGATTAAGGGGGAAATACAAGTTTTGAATGGACCTGAAACCATTAACAAGTAGGTTTTAACAAGGACCCGAAACCCGCACAAAGAGACCAAGCTATAGAATGAAACAAATAAAACTAGCAACAAACGAGAAGCGGATTAAAACATATTAACTTGAAATATCAAATCTGCACCAAGAAAGGTTTTAAAGAGAACCTTAAGCCCAAAAAAACCATGAAAAGGAACTTGAACCCAAGAACGACCTGAGACAGCCAAGAAACCATCAACCTGAATCAGTTAGATTGCAACACAACACTTATCAACACCAACCAAAAGTGAACAACCAGAGACGATTAGGTAACCATCAACCTAAGCCAACCAGACAACAACACAACACATGGCAGCACCCACTAATGAAACCAAAGTCCCCACCTCAATAGGAGAGTAAGGAATCAAAGAGAAAAATTGAAGAGCCATAGCAAATGCACCACACCAGTCAACCTACAACACCAACCCGACCTCCACCTCAATAGGAAGGGTCTCCCCTCTATAGGAGAGGATGAAATGAGACCCAAAACTATAGAAAATAGAGCAACCCACATGATCCACAACACACCTCCCCACCTCAATAGAAGAGGGCTCCACCTCTGAAGGAGTAGTCTCCACCTCTAAGAAGACCATAGTTGAAAAAAACTAATGATGCAGGAGCATCTAGTGGTGTAAGGGCAATCTTGCATCACCCAAAAATAGTTAAATTTCAAGTTTCTCAGTTTTTAAATGTTTTTACATTTTTGGATACCCTTTTTGTCATAATGAAATTCCCAATTTATAGTTTTTATTTTCTATTCTTGGGTTGAAAGATATTGCAGTTTTAGTTTCTCAGATTTACACTTGAAAATCTTTCGAGTTAGATTTGAGGCACTTAGAGTTCCTGGATCAGCCCTAAAACTTGCTGAAATTGGCATAGAAAATTTTAAGCACGTTTTTGATGTCGAGAACTTTCCAACGGTTCAAACGGTTTGCGAATCGGAGTCCCGGATCAAAAGTTATGGCCCTGGGAAGTTGGCGCACTTTCTAGAAGATACAATTGCAAATGTTCTTTTGAAATTTGAACTTCAAGTTGTAATTTTTCGGCGCCAAACCACCTAAACTAAAATTTGAATGTTGTTTTGGCTCCAAACTAAAGAGGAGCTCTATTTATGGGTGGGTTTCTAATTTTTGGGTAACTTTTTGGGGACAAGCTTGTATATTGCGAAAGGGTGATTCTGTAGCTTTCTGTAACTTGCATGTGTTGTAGAACCTGGGGATTTGAGATCCTCTACATGTAAGAAGCTCCATTTTATGAATAATAAAATTATTCTCCTTTTTGTGGGTTATTTTATAAGTCACGGGTTGTGCCCTCATCAAGTGGTAACCGAGTAGGTTTTCTTGAGCATGTGGACAGATGTTGTCGTGAGACAATTCACACTAGGACCATGGATTTGTGGAGTGAGGTCAAGAAAGATGCCTCCAAGAGTGATGCCTGGTAGGAATGGTGGTGCTAGAGGTGGTCGAGGTGGCAGAAATGTTGGTGGAAGAGATGCATTGGCAGCCCTCCAGAGATAGATTGATGCGTTACAAGAACAATTGAGAAGAGGGTTAAACCTAAGGGAGGAAAGTGAGGATGAAGGAGAGAAAGAAGGTTCAAATGTAGAAGAGGAAGAAGAAGCAATTGATCAAGACCAAATGCAGCTAATAAGGGCCATTTCAAAGATTAGGAAAAGACCTAGAGCAGAAGTCCCTAGTTATTCTGGAAGTTTGAACCCGGAAGAGTTGATTGACTGGATCAACGAGCTAGAAGAATATTTTGAATATGAGGAAATAAAGGACCCAGATCAGGTTAAGTTTGCGAAAATGAAGCTAAAGGGTCATGCCAATATTTGGTGGAAAGAGGTCCAGTTGGAAAGAAATTGAAGAGGAAGAGGAAATATCAACAGATGGGATCGCATGGTAGAGAAATTGAAGAAGTAGTTCATACCCGATTGGACTCTGAGTTAGATATATATTGAATAAATTACAAGAGTTGAAGCAAGAAGCAGTCTGTGAAAAGAATATCTTGAAGATTTTCACAAGATAATCCTTCGAGCGGGTCACCACGAGAGGCCCGATAAGGAAGGTAGCCGATATCTTAATGAATTACGACCGACCATTCGAGAGGAGTTAAGCCTAGTCGAGAATGACCACCATTGAGGATGTGTATCGGTTTGCTCTAAAGGTGGAAGAGAAGTTGAACAAAAGATTTGATGGTAAGAAAAAAGGACGAGGAGGTCAAAGCGGAAGGGGCAATGGTAGACCTTCAGGAAGCCGAAATGATGATGAAAAGAAAAGTGAAGATGTGGGTACAGTAGAAGTAAAGGAATAGCAACTTCTACATATAAGTGATCAAAGCGATTGGTGATCAAAGAGGTAGAGGATGAGGGAGATATGGACAAGGATCTGGAAGAGGCAATTTTAAAGGAACGTGTTTCCAGTGTGGTGAAGAAGGGCATCAAGCCTATGAATGTCTACAACACCAAGGAAGGGCAGAAAAAAGGCCAGAAGGTCATGGAAGGGTCGCACATGTAGATGAGGAGGCCCAATCTGAACATTCAGATGATGCTGAAAGGGGAGAAGCCCTGGTGACTGAGAAAAAGGAACCAGAATAGAGGAAGAATCTGTTTCGCACAAGGTGAAAGTGTGAAGGAAAATGTTGTGATGTCATTATTGACGGTGGGAGCACCGATAATCTGGTGTCAGAAGAGATGGTCACAAAGTTGAAGCTAAAGAGGGAAAGACACCCTCATCCATATCGGATTGCCTGGTTGCAGAAAGACCACAAAGTTTTGGTCAATGAGTAGTGCCTAGTAAAGTTCAAGATCGGGAGCTACCATGATGAGGTACTCTGTGATATTATCCCTATGGATGCATGTCACATGTTGTTGGGGAGGCCGTGGTAGTTCGATAGGCGAGTTATACATGATGGCTATGTAAACACTTATTCCTTGAAAAAGGATGGGGTTCATCACAAGTTGAAACCCCTGAAGGAGACCAAAGAAAAAGTATGTAGTAGTGCTAGAATTTGTTATGTGGATGGAAGAATTTTTTTCAAAGGTATGAAGCATAAGTGTGTGTGTTATGCATTGATTCCTAGAGTGAGTAAGAAGGATAGTGAGAAGGTTCGAGAAGAAGTTTCTGGGATGTTGGATGAGTTTCAGGATATTGCTTTTGATAATGTACTTGAGGGTTTACCACAAATAAGGAAGATTGGTCATCAGATTGAATTGATTCCTGGAGCCAGTTTGCCAAATAAGGAAACTCATAGAATGAATGCAACAGAAAATGATGAGTTGAATAGATAAGTTCAAGAGTTGTTGAGAAAGGGTTTGATACAGGAGAGTTTGAGTCCATGTGCAGTACCTGCAGTACTAGCACCAAAGAAGGATGGGGAGTGGAGGATGTGTACAGATTCCCGAGCCATAAACAAGATACCAATCAAGTACAGATTTCCCTTGCCAAGGATGGATGACCTGATGGACTATTTGAGTGGAGCTCAGTACTTCACAAAGATTGATCTAAAGAGTGGATATCACCAGATCCGGATTTGAGAGGGAGATGAATGGAAGACTGTCTTCAAGACCAAAGAGGGCCCATATGAGTGGTTAGTCATTCCTTTTGGGCTAACCAATGCATCAAGCACATTCATGCGGCTCATGAATGAGGTACTAAAAGAATTTCTGGGAAGTTTTGTTATTGTGTATTTAGATGATATTTTGATTTTTAGTAAGACATTGGATGAGCATCTGATGCATATTCAGAGAGCCTTTGAGAAGTTAAGAGAAGAGAAACTAATGATTAATTTGAAGAAGTGCAGTTTTGTGAAGAGGGAGTTAGTGTACTTGGGTTTTGTTGTCTCAGCAGAAGGTCTCAAGATGAACCCAGAGAAGGTGAAGGCAATGGGTGCCTACCCAGAACTACCTCTTACGAGGTGAGATATTTCCATGGTTTGGCTAGTTTTATAGAAATTTCATTAGAAAAGTCAGTGGTATTTATGGACCCTAAGCTGAGAGCAATGAGGAGGGATGAAAATATGAATTCAAGTGGAGGCGATTAAGACATACTTTTTGAGCTGTTGAAGCCAGAGAATTGTGAACCTTTGTTCTAGCTCTCCCAGATTTCAACAAGGTGTTCCAGGTGGATTGTGATGCTGGTGGTTGTGCCATTGAAGCAGTGTTGAGCCAAGAAGGTAAACCCATTGCCTATTTCAGTGAAAAGTTAAATGATGCCAAGAGAAAGTATTTTTTATATGATCAAGAATTTTATGCAATAGTTCAAGCATTAAAGAAATGGAGACATTATTTGTTGCCGAAGGAATTTGTTCTATATACTAATCATCAGGCCTTGCAGTACCTAAATAGTCGGAAGTCATCGAGAGGCATATGAAATGGGTAGAGTTTTTTGCGAGTTATGCCTTTGTTTTTGAAACATAGGAGTGGGAAGTCAAATGGGAGTTCTGGAATGCCTTAAGTAGGAGGCATACATTGATGAAAAAGATGTAGATTGAAGTGGTTGGGTTCAATGAACTCAAGACACTGTATGCAAAAGATCCTGATTTTGCAGAGGCTTGGAAAGCTTGCAAGGAACCTATTACAGTGGATAGGACAAGGTGTTTGGATTTCATAATCCGAGGTATTATTTAAGGGGAAGTCAATTGTGTATCGAGGAGTTCCATGAGGAGAACGATAAAAGAGGAGAGAAAGCATAGTGGAGGAATGGCAGAACTTGTTTTGAGTGGGGATAAGACCATTGCCATTATCAGTGAGCATTATTATTGGCCTCAGTTGTCACAAGATGTGAAGAAGTTTGTACAAAGCTGTAGGGTATGTCAGATGGCTAAAGGAGTGAGTCAAAATACAGGCTTATATCATCCCTTACTTGTACTAGAGAGGCCATGTGAGGATATCAATATGGACTTTGTTCTTGGTTTTCCAAGGACACAATGAGGGAATGATTCAGTCTTTGTGGTGGTTGATATGTTTTTGAAGATGGCACATTTCATTCCATGTCAGAAGACCCATGATGCAGTCCATATTGTTGACTTGTTCTTCAAAGAGGTGGTGAGGCTACATGGTCTACCAAAGAGTATTGTTTCAGATCGTGACACCAAATTTGTGGGGTACTTTTGGAGGACCTTGTGGAAGAAGCTGAAGATAGAGTTGAAGTTTAGTTACGCACCATCCACAAGCGAGATGGGGCGGAACATAGGTTGTTACTTGAGAGTGCAGGTAACCTCTTTGAGATGTTTGGTAGGAGATAAACCTTAAGGGATGGGACTTGATCTTACCCTAGAAGCAGAATTTTCTTACAACAATTCTGTCAACAGAAGCATTGGTAGATCACCATTCCAGATTGTGTATGGAAGTAGTCCCACAATAGCTCCAAAATTGAGGAAGATGAACCAAGAGAAGAAAATAAGTGCAGAAGCCAAAGATTTTGTAGAACACATCAAGGATATACATGAGAAGGTAAGAGAACATATTAACAAGATGAATATGCAATATAAGGCTAAGGAAAATCAGAAGAGGAGGTATAAGGAGTTTCAGATTGGTGATGAAGTGATGGTCCACTTGAGGAAAGAAAATTTTCCAATGGGAACATATAATAAATTGAAGATGAAGAAGTTTGGTCCCTATAAAAGTTTGAAGAGGCATGATTCAGGGAATGCATATGAGGTAGAGTTGCTGGATGGATTCAACATTTCCTCTATGTTCAACATTTCAGATTTGATAGAGTATCATGAAGGTGGCGTAGAGGAAGTACCAACAATGGAATAGTGTGGGATTCCAGTACCTACTTTAGAAAAGGAGGAGATTAAAGAAATCTTGGATAGTCGTGTGGGAAGGAGTACCAGGAATAGGCAATATGAAGAATATCTGGTGAAATGGAAAGGAAGACCTGTTGAAGATTCATCCTGG